>VWYP01033145.1:467580-489672 GCA_013400435.1 Pycnonotus jocosus | reverse complement strand
CGCGGTGCCACGTGTCGGCCCCGCCGCCGAGCAGCGCCCGCCCCGCTCCGCGCAGAGCCCGCAGCCGCTCTCGGTCCCGCTCCCGGTCCTGCTCCCGGTCCCGCTGTGTGAGCCCTCCTGCAAAGCGCAGACGGCCCCACGTCAGAGCAAAGGAGCACAATTCCCTTGCGGCGTGCGGAGCGTTGCTTTCTAAAACACTGCATGTAAAGAGGTGGTGCTCTTGGCACCAACTAATGACTCGAATAATTAGGTAGAATGGCGTAAGCTGAGGAATGTCGCTTGGGTAACAAATGCTGGCTCCAGGACTCTAAACTGTTAGCTACTTGCCTTCTGGCTCAGTGAGAACAGTGGCAATCAAGCAAACATAGAAGCACAGAATATTGAGCTGGAAGGGACTCACAAGGATCCCCCAGCTCTTGGGCCTTCACAGGACACCCCAAGAATCCCACCATATGCCTGAGAAACTTGTCCAAACACTCCCTGAACTCTGGCAGGTTTGGTGCCGTGACCACTTCCTTCTGGAGCTTGTTCCAGTGCCCAGCCACCCTGGCTTGCACTGTGGCACTTCCTCATGCACTTTCTGGTCACCACAACTGCTGCACCAAGGCTGTAGATCTGTGGGGAATTCTCCGAAACCAATCCCAAAAAGAATTTTAAAGCATGGAAGAGTGTCTTCCCGGTCTTGTGTTTTGTGAGATCTGCATCCAGAAGTTTTTAACTATAAGGAAACTAATTAAAATATTCCTTAGCAATGTATCAATATCATCAATGGAGGGAGACCTGCAGTCAGCAGGAAAATCACAGAAGCTTCAGGATACTCTGCCTGCACAATAACATACCATAATCGATGGTTTTGCCTTGCACGAAGGTGGAAAGACAAAAAGAAGGGCAAAATAAAACAATTTCATTCATTTATAGAATTTAAGTTGTTCTCGCAGCATGAGCATCTGTTCCCTGCAGGAGAGGACAGCATAGAAACTGTAACTGCCCTGATGTGTCTGGAATTTGCACTTTAAGAAATCAGAGCAACTTGAGGGGAGCTTGAGTCCTGTGTCCAGTTCTGGGTCCCTCACTTCAAGAAAGACATTGAGGTGCTGCAGCATGTCCAGAGAACAGCAACAGAACTGGTCAAGGGTCTGGAGCACAGGTCCTGTGAGGAGGGAGCCGGGGGTGTTTAGCCTGGAGAAGAGGAGGCTCAGGGGTGACTTTATCCCTTTTCTCTAACTCCCAGAAAGGAGGGTGTAGCCAGGTGGAGGTTGGCCTCTTCTCGCAGGCAATCAGCAACAGCATGAGAGGACATGGTCTTCAGCTATGCCAGAAGAGGTTCAGGTTGGACATCAGGAGGAATTTCTTCATGGAAAGGGTCGTCAGACATTGGAAGGGGCTGCCCAGGGAGATGGTGGAGTCACCAGTCCTGGAGGTGTCCAAGGAATGACTGGACATGGCGCTCAGTGCTCTGGTCTGGTTGACAAAGTGGCGATAGGTCAAAGGTTGGACTCAATCATCTTGGAGGTCTTTTCAAACCTAAATGATTCTATGATTCTATTCTCTGCTTCTAACTTAATGAAACAGTCACTGTGTGCTGTGGAATTTGTAAAATATTAATCCTTAATACATATGATCTAGGAAGATTTTAGGTTTGTGCTGAAACTTGGGCATTGATAGGATTTAAACTACTTACTACTCACAAATAGTCAAGTTTGCTCATAGACAGTTATGTAATATTCACAGTTTAATTTGTTATGGAATGTGAAATTCAAATTAACCATAAATATCATTGCTATCTCTAAGGTTTCATTACTCAGTTGAAAAATCAGCTGAACTAGTTAGTGTGTTGTGACTCTATGCCCATCTGGAGATTAATATTGTTTGATTCTAAAATAATTCTCATTGTTTCTACGCACAGTGTCTTTCCATGTTTGTAGCTGTTTAGACAGATTCAAACAGGCATGTCATAATCCTAGGCATGCATTTGTACCTGGATGTTCTCATTAGAGCCTGTGAATGAAAGTGAGAAAAGAAGGCTCATGTTGAGAGGAATTAGCTACAGTGAATAATCCTCAGGCCAGAGGCTCTTAAGATAGTGCAGGGAATTCTCTGTGAATTCTCCCTCTGTACACTTCTGAGGAAGGTCAGTACTCTGTGCTGAAGAAAGCAAGCCTAAATGAAAAGCTACTTTGTGCATTGCAATTCTAGTGGAAACAGAATGCATAATATTAAAAAAATACTTTGCAGAACTTGGGACAGCAGGAGTTTGCCCAATATGGGAAGTTGCTTCTAGTGCAAAAGCAGCCATATGTTTTTTACTTATCTTGTGAAGCACTGTCTTTGCCATTATCACTTCCCACACACCACTAGCTACTCCTTTACTGAAAATACATGAGCAGCTACAGCTACTGTTCTTACAACACTTAAACCAAAGATTCATGCTCTTCTTAAGGTAGAAAATTCCCTCTCCTGAAGGAAGCCTGAACCTTTATAAGGAGCTCACATCCAGTTGGCCTATAGCCTCTTTTTATCTCTAAATCCAAGGTCACGTAGCAAGGCAAGCTGGAGAAGTATGTGTAATTGGATTAAGTGTGGTTAAGAAAAACCCTCATACATTCTTGAATGAAAACAGATCTACAATGAACGAGTCAGTAAAATACACTATACATAAAATGACTTCTAACAGCTAATTTTTGTCTAAAAACTTTTGGATAATCTTTTGCTTCTCAAAGCAGCTGAATTAGACTTCATCTTATTGTTAAATAATTGTTGTGTCAGATTACAGCAAATGGAGCAACCACAGCAGTTTCCTGTTCTGTTATACCAGTAGATTATTCATTATGCATGTCCCTGGTGAAAAATACAATCAAACTTGTTCTCTTCATAAGGGGGGAATTTGAACACAAGTATTTGAGCCATGTTCTTTGATAAGATGCTCAGAGTATATTTCTAATGAATGTGGTAAAGATTTTAATATTAATGACTTGTTCATTTCCCTTAACTGTAAAATAAATCTTGTCTCCCCTTCTTCTTGTCTCCACTATTCATTCAGAAAGCTATGATATAAGCAGGACATTAGGTATTGCTTTTAGTCCTACCTACTGCTGTCAATTGAAAAAGAAAATGGACTATATGTCCTAAAATAAGCCGAGTAATTGGTTATGACATGACCACACAGCTAATAAGAATTTAGACAATATGTAAAAGGTAAGTTATTTACAGTAAACTTTATAAAGCTTTTTACTTCAAAAGCACATGTATGTCTTTGAGTTCAGTACTTCCATTGCCAACATCATCCTTTCCTTTTATCTTGTCTTCACCATAGCTTTCATTTTGCTGACTCTTTTGTACTGCACCAAAAAGCACATCTTTTCTGCATTTGAAACTGTAAAGAGAAATACACCTTCAAACCTCTTCTACACAACTAAAGAGTAATTGGGGTGGGACTGGGAGTGAGTTGGTAAAACAACTGACGTGAGTGAGCTTACATCAATTTCCAGGTAATTGTGTCAACCTCTGTGCTTGAGGTCCAGGGCATGGATGGCTGGTTTGGCTTTTGTTGGCTACTGAGAAGTGAAACGGTGGCAGTAACAAGGGCAACTTTATTTCACTTGTGGTTTTGTGAGGAGAAGTTTCCTTTATTTATTCATTTATTTAATATGCATAGGTGGTTTCTGTCCTTGTTGCTTCTAGGCTGTGTTATTGCATCCAGATGGGGATACACCTTGATCTGGTCAGGAGCTGGAGTTATTGCATGTGACTTGAGAAGGAAGGAACGTGCTTCCTGTGGTATTTGAATCCTTTCCAAACCGTGGCTATTTTTTAGGCGTGTTGTGACTTTCGGCTCCAAAAACCTGAGGGCTACATTGTGCTGTGTTTTATTTTCCACACATCATCCAGTGCTGGATAGCTAGGAATTCTGGATCTGCAGCCACATCCCAGATCTGTATTTGTGTTGGAGTAATAGGGATTCCTCCCCCCTTCCTATGGGCAGCAAATCAAAGCCAGCTGTGCAATTGTAGCCAGAATAGGCTTTGGAAGACGCATGGTCAGGCATTTGTTCTGCATGATTCAATCAACCAAACAGCCTCGAATTAGGAATATAACACAGAAGGTTGCATTTCATGTGCTTGATCTCATTCCCGTGTGTGGTTGAATCTGGACCTGTTTAAAAGCCACACACACCAGCGTGGCATAGAAAGGGCAGATGAGAAAGCACAGAGAAAGACTCCTGGATTGAGCAGATAGTGTTCCTTGGCTGCAGCAATGGTTATGCCTTTTACAGCTGCTATTGAAGAAAGCGTGACTACAACACGGGACATTTTTTGATCAATGTGTATACTTAAACTCATTTGCAAATGGCATACAAACAAAATGATCACAGCCTTCATGTCTCTTACAGCTAAAAAGGCACATCCATTGTTTAAGCAAGCAGAATGGTGTTCTGTAGGAGAAAGATAATATTTCACTATGGAGCCTATGTTGAAGAAGGTTAAATTCAGCAGCCATATAGGAAAGAGGATTGCATTCTGCACACAAGGTCATAGGTTATTTATATTTAATATGTGACATCTGGCATTTTAAATAATTTCCTTGGCTAATTACCAGTGCCTGGGTGAAATATGAACCTTCTGCCGTTGGGGAATTAAAAGCAAAACAAAAACAAAAGTAGATTGCATAGTATTGGAAAGTTTTCTAGCAAAATTAGGAGCTGTGCTAATTCAGGCATTAGAATACACAGTAGCAAAAACATAGAGTCCAAGACAGTAACTTGACTGAACTCTGATAAATTTTCAGTGAAAATCTACAGTCATCCTTTTAAGATTTCCTATGTCATGACTTAGTTACAGCACTCCTATCTAGATCTTGAGCTTGGTGTTTGATCAATGGGGCATTTGTAATAGCAAGATTACAAAGTTAAAAAAAAAAAAGAAAGATTGCCTACAAGGTGTGTGTTGACAAAAACATACCCACATAAAAACTTAATGAGGTTACAGTCTCATTTAACCATTTTACAGTTTTCCCCAAGAAATTTAATCTCTCTCCTAAACCTACTGCAGTCATATTAAATACACTTTAATATATTTCTCTTCAATATACTTTTACATTAAACAATCATTGCTTTGCTTTATTGTTTGTTTAACATGCCATGTAAAGCAGACATTACTTCATAAAGTTTGCTGCTGCTTTATATTTCTAGAGTTTTACAGAGCAGGTTGCAATCCTCCCATTTGGAGATTACCATCACACATGTTGAAAAGACTAGAGGGTCTAGAAATCTGACACTGAACTGCATGGCTCTCCTCACAGATTTTGCATTCATAGTATTTTGCTTTCAGATCATAAAGTGAAAGCAAAATAAAATTATCAGCTGCATTATTACTGATACCAGTATATAAGGACACTCCAGGCACAACTACTTGCTTCTGAAATGATTGCTTTTACAGATACCTTAGAGTCTTATTACAAAGCCTAAAGTGGTTTGTGAGTGAAATCAGATGACAACTGAGATTGCTACCAGAACAAGAACAAACTCCTTTAATGCACAGTGATGTTTGCATAAGATAAATATTTGTGGAAACTCAAATGAGGTTTCATAAAAGCTCTTAGGCTTGAAAAAAAGACTAAAATGCCATTTTACTTACTTTTCCATATTTTAACTTTCATTTTTGACTGTTCACTAGCCAGCAGACAGTCCTCTTGTACAGTACTGGGATATAGAAAACATGGGCTGTGTTCCAAGCTTCCCCTTTCATGCAGTCTGATTTTCAGACTTCAGAGGGGCACAAGTAACTTGCTATTTATATAGACACAAAACACTGCCTTAGTTTCTGTCTAAGGTGAGGGTAATACAGCTCCTGTTCCTCTTTTCACTTAGACTGCGAATGCATCTGAGTAAGGACTCTCAAGTCTGGAATACTTCTTATACACTCCATTTGAACATTTAAGGAGCCTGGCCAGATGATTTGGGCTGGTATTTCTTTTGTACTGGACAAGGAGAAGCATCACGCAACTGTTGTAGCAAAATGGAACTCGAGTCCCTGAGCCTTTAGCTATTCTATTCCAGGAGCTATAAATACTATGGTCCTGTGAAGTGGTTCTGTTTTGTTCATGTGTAATGCATGTGCAGTTGAAGGTTTTTCTGTATTTCATATATACATTTGATATCCCTTGATTAGCTTAGGCATAACCATGATCTTGTGCGTAAGTCATCCCTCCTTATATACTGTAACTTAACAAATGATACATAGACTTTGCTTATCCATAAATTAATGTTTCTTCATCAGTATTTTAATTATCTTCAGGGGTAGAAAAAGAGTATTTCCCCTCATTACAGCTTTTCACCATAATTCAGAATAAGCAACTAGAATAAATGTATCACTAAACTTTTCTTAATGTGCCTATTCCCAGGTTTCCATAGGAAGCCTAATGAGCTCACTCTTGAGTGAGCAGGACTGTCAGCCTTGTGCAAACCACTCTGTGTCCTTGACTCAGATCAGGCTAAGCCAACATGAAACAATAGGTTCCAGTGGTGCGGAAAACTTTAAAGGCTTCCTGGCAGTTTGGATCTTGGACTTCCACCTTTCCTCTTTGGATCCATTGTGCAGTCCTTAGAGCACATGTGCTCATACCCCTTGTGTCTGTGCCTAATGAGCTTTCTGACTCAACATCCTAATTTGGACACGACAGGTTTCAGCTGAGAGGTAACATGTGGAACATGACTGCCATACCCCAGCTGTTGCAGGTGCTTATGTGTCTTTTTTTGCTGTAATCCATCCCAGTCTAAAGTCAAGCAGGCCAGCCAGGTGGCTTACGTTTATTTTGCCTTTGCATTGGATGAGGTGGTGGTTTTCATTAGCTGCTCTTGCCTCTCCATTTTTTTGTTGATTGAGTTTCCGCCTGGCTTGATGTCCAGATTGCAGTATGTAAGGGGGTTGATTCTTCTTTGACAGAGCAAGGGCTGGGAGCTTTAACCATTCAATTTGGTCACAGAATCAATCCTCATTACAGTCAGTCATTTGATATGCTGCTGGTCCTGATCCTTATCTTTCTACCCTAACCCCTTCCCAAGAATAGGCTTAGCTGCATCCTCTAGCTCCTTGTATATTGGCAGAGTGGATTGGGATAAAGGTACTGCTGTATATTAAAAATTTATGGAAAGTAGAAAAGACAAAACACAGAAACGAAAAACTGATTAAATACTATCTCAATATTTGTCCTAGCTGGAGAATGAGCTATTCAATTAATAAAGTGATCCCAGTCAGCTCTGAAAGAATATTACTCAGTAAAGGTTTACCCATTTAAAATTAATTTAGTTTTGCTGTATTTGCAGATCTTATATATTTATTCATCAGATATACATATAAAGAATGGTTTGGCTGGTAATTTATATTAAACAAAACAACAGAGTTTAAATGAATGCTCACATAAAATGGATTTTTAACATGTATTGAAACTAGAAATCTTATTGCAAGGGCTCATGACACTTTATCATCAAGCAAAACCAAGCCATATGATCAGTCATTTTGCTTTCATTATCAAAAAGGCCACAGATGCCTGAATATGCACAAATCATCTGTCTGCAAATACAAAACAAAATGTTTGACCTGCTGCAAACTCCTTTGGAGACCAGGGTCTGGTGCTCCCATATGTTAAGAAGAAATTACACCAATAAGCTACAAATATTTTCCCGTTAAGAAAACCAGTAAGAGAAAAGGCTAAACTTGTTAAATTCAACATTGTGATATTATTCAATCAGTAAATAATTCTATGAGGTCTGTACGAAATTTAAGTAGATTACCTTCTCATTAAAAAATGGAATTTGTCTAAAACAATTCTATAATCCATGACATTAGGGGTGATTAATGTTAAAATACAGAATATAGTCATTCTAGAACATCATACATACTTTGGAGTGCTCAAAATTTTTTCTCGTGTATTTCATTGCATAATTTTTTTGAGGCATTATAATTGCTTGACTTTGACAGACTGAAAATATGATTATCTGTACAAAATGTGCCTTTATCATTTAAAATGTTGGCTAGTTAACATTTAAAGCATTCAAGGCTGCAGTGGCTCCTGGGAAAAACAATTAACTATTCAGTTTTATTTTTATTCAGTCTGACTTTTTTTATACAGCATTTTTGACACTGAGGTTCACAATCTTAATTAGATTGTGATTGATTATTCAGAAAGCAGACAACAATTGCAAAACGTATCATTAGAAAATTGCTCAGTGTTCAGACTACTCTCGAATTTTGTCATTTACTTCTGGTTTCTATGATTGTTAGGCTGAAATATCATAATAGTAGTTACATCCAGGTAGTAACATTTGGGAGGCAAGGAATATAAGCTAGTGGAAATTGGTCACCTCCAGGATGATGGGTAAAATACAGACAGGGAAGTGCTAGTAAGTAGTTTTATGGCAATTTTTGCTTTAACTTAATAAACCCTTTTGCTGAACTAAATATACTCAGATAAGAAAAGATCTCTGAAATCTGCTACTTAGCTCTCCATTTGAATTAAAACATACACATCTTCTCCAGTTTTGCACAATTAAAAAAGAAGAAACAATTAACCATGGAGTGGTTTCGGCTGGGCAGGGACTCAGCAGGACTGCATGTACCCACAATCACTATAATGCATGACTTTTTTAGCATGTAGTAGCTTTAAGCTGAGCTGATGGCTCAGCAAAAAAATGCTGAAGAGAACAACAGCTGCCCTTCTTGGTGCTCTCCTGCAGCAGACTCTAATCCTCTGGGTTTATACAGTTGTTCAAAAAACATTAAAAGGAAAAGCCTTCTAAAGCACCAGAGACACCAAATGGGACATTGCTTGCTCCAAATTTTATCTGTGTTAAGAAAAAGTGCATTTTATGCTTTAAATTTTTTTACAGTAGCACCTTCCAAAACCAGTCCAAAAATGTATTAGAGATCCATATCACAGAATGCAGTTTTGTATTTATTATCACAAAGGGAGGGGTGTGTCTGCTACAGTATGACCATAAACTGAAAATTAATCTTTTCCAGTCAAGACAGTACATGAAAGTTATTCGTCTAAGCAGCTTCCAAAGTTGTAAACCCAGTTCAACTGGCTACCAGGCTCTGACTGTGCTTGGTACAAAACAATTGGTACAGACCAGTGAATCAGACAAAAGATCAAACTAAAAATAGTTTCAACATTGGTATTTATATATCTTCAGAGTATTAAAAATAGTCTTACTGGATTTCTTGGACTTTTTCTCATTGGGGATTCCCTAGCAAATAATATTGAAGCTGTAATAAAATTGATTGTAAGAGTTTAAAATTAAGCTTTAAAATTAGTGTAGAAAACATTCATAAGCCAAGAAATGCTGGAGCAGAACTTGAAAAAAATCCAAACTTTTTAAGTCATAGAACTACACATAGGCTATCCAAGCAATGTTAACTGTTTCCTATAGTAGTCCTTTAGTTGGAAAATAAATTTGATCTACCTTTTAATAAGCTTTTAATCTGAGATTACAATCTCTTCTTACAGTAAATGATGTCAAGCATTTGATATTAATGTACAGCATTTCTGGTGTCAATAACTCTGTGAAATATCTAAAACTCTTCTGTTAATTAACTGTAACATCAATTGTCTGTGTGAGGTTTCATGTTAGGAAATAGTAGCTATATGTGGTTTATATTGCTAAGGGAATCACAAATAAGAAATCCTAAAAGGAAAGGAATGGTTGCCAGTAAACTGTACAAGACCAAAGGTTAAGTAACTCTCAGAACATGAGGTTATGGGTTGAAGTACTTAAAGGGAAAATATCCCAGAAATACATTTCAGAAGATAAACTAATTAACCCATAATATCACCAGAATGACAGGTATTTAAACAAAAGGGAAAGGGTGGAAATCATTCCTTTTTTGGGAATTCTACTTCAATATTTATAACTTAACTGCCCCAAATATGACTCAAAATTAAAAATTAAATTAGAATTACGTAGGATTTAAATTCCTTTGTACTTAATATCCTTGGATTTCTCAGTAGTGGCCCAATTGCTCAAGAAAAACAGTATTCTGGAGGCGAAGTCTTTATATTTTTTCTGCTTCCATTCAGGGTGTATTTCTCTAACACCTTAAACCAATCTAATTTACAGTTGCCATAGGCTGGTCCTTCACCCTGCCCTGGGCTGTTGGGTGATTTGTGCTGATGTGAGCACTGTGCACTAAGGCAGCGCAGGGAGCTCAGCCAGGGAAAGGCTCGTGCTCCAAAGAAAGCAACTTTTTGTCTCAGTTCCCTGAACTGGCTCATTTTACAGTAGCGTGAGTGGCACAAGGGAGGGACCTCAGCCAGCTCAGCTTCAAGCTCCTTTGACAGGAGGTCCTGGAGAAGCCCGGGGACCCTCAGCCTTCCGTGGTTAAACACCCTTCTGGGAGCCCCAGAGTCCACAGCCTAAAGAGTGACAGGAACTATAATTAGCTGTCGGCAGGTAGTAAATTAAACAGCTGAAACTTCACCAAACCTGATACATCCAACATGGGAACAGTAACATCTTTCAGCAGAAAAGTCACAAATGGCCCAGCATGACTGGTTGTAAGAGGTTTGCCAGGACGAGGACAGTAAAGGTGCAGTGGGATTGCTGCTCCAGCTGTACGTTTCCCTGTGTGGAAGGAGGTGTTTCCACACACTTTCTTCCCTATGACCCCCTTGTATGAGAACTGCCTAAACTCACTAAACCGGATGGAAATGTCTCACTCACTTTTGCTGTGTTAATTTTCTGCCTGGGGCAGAACGAGGTGGGAATGGAGTAATTTTCTTTCGGAAGCAGGTTTTTCAGCTCTACTCAGCCCGGCCTCCCTCTGGGGCTAGGGCTGGGGCTGCATGTCCTGGTGGGATGGCTCAGGGAAGGGGTGACCTCTCCCAGGCACCCACAATTCACTCAGTGACACTCCCTTGCAGTCACAATTTAAATAAGCCACATTACCCACACAGTTTAAACTGCAGATCTTTCCCTGTGAAAATCAGGATGGAACCTGTGTCTTGATCATAACTTGATCACCTGAGTTTTCTTTACCAGCAGCCCACTTGCCTATGCCTCAGAGCCAATTCTCTGAGGTATTTGATGGGTGTGTACCAGAGCGCTCTCATTGTGCACCAATTTTGCTATGAGGCCACAACAAACATGCAAAACACAGGGCTTTGCATGGAACCTTTTCTCGTTCCTCTATTGTTGTGTCTCCACACCTTCTTCATAAAATTAAAATAAAAAGAGCAATTTGTATCAACTGAACACATCCCGTTTCAAACATAAAGTACTAATAAGGGTGAACCTGTTGCTTCAACAGAAATTCTCAGTTGCTTGCCTTGTGCCAAACTGCAGAGAGTGAGGGGAGAAAAAAAAAAAGCTTTTAAACCATGAGATATCAGAAGGTTTGATCAAGGAACAATATATGGAGAATGAATGCAAGGCAGCAAAAGCATAATCACAGGTTTCTGAGCTACAAGGCTTGCAGGAAAAGCCAGCCCAAGTCAGGTACAGTACAGAAATCACTGGAATCGGTTCAAGTTGACTGAACGCCAGAGCACACTCTAATCCAGGGAACAGAGCCAGACCTGACCCCATTTGCAGGACCTTTGTTGCTGTTTTAAACATGTATCTTTACTGTGCCAGATAACAAACCAAAGATGATATTAGCTTAGCAATTAAAGAATAATTAGAAAAAGAAGCAATGCTTTGATCTCTACTAGTTACTTAGACTGCCATTAATGCCAGCTGGGGTGTATTAAGTACAGATTTTTCTCTAACAATGTTTTAATCGATTTGAATAAATAAATTAATTTAGGCTACAGGATAAGTTATAACACCTAAGTCTCAAACCCTCCTCCCTTAAAATCAGCAACCTAGCCATTAAGGTAAATTGCAGTTATAACTACAAGTATTAGGAAATCTAATATTTGCATCTGTTTGTACTCTGAGGCTTATAAGAATACGGCGTTAGGCAATGCCAGTGTAATGGTTTGCTCCTTCCCTCTGTGCCCTGCAAGCAGAACCATTTGTGGGACCACCCCGTAAGCCAGACGGAGGGAAGTGACACAGCTTCGGGCTTTATTTGGGGGGAGAGGGGAGGATTGCTCAGGTCGGGCAAGTTCCCCCGCGATGTGACCCCACAGCGTGGCCCCACAAAGAGCTGTGTCAGCACGGCCACGCGGGGCCGGTGCAGAGGCTGCAGGCAGAACACAGAGCAGGGATGGCTAAAGTTAGTGCTGCGTGTCATGAGACAAAACCACAGCAGCAGCCCCGGACACTGGCCATGCCCATGGCAGGCAGCAGCCCCAGAGAAACGCTCCAGCTCTGAGTCACATCCACCAGCCCCACGAGCAGTCAAACCCCTGTGAGTGAGCATATGAACCATGAACAGATGGGAGCTGCAGGATAAATGCTGAGAATACATTGCTGCACAGTGACTTGAGAAGAAAAGCTGTGATGAGGCTGATCAGTAGTGAAACTTGGAGAAAGTGAATCTGAACAGTAAATATTGAGGGATATTGCAGGTCATAAATACAGGGCTATTGAAGTGTTTGCTACAGAAGTTCCTCATGTTAACCTTTGTTTTAAAGACATTTTGCATTCAGTAAAGAGAAGGATAATCTTTAGGGATCTTTGTCAGAAAGATGTATATGAAACAGTAAATCAGGGAAAACAGGCTAAAGCTTACTTCAAATAAGAGAATCTTTAAAACACTTAGACAACAATTCATCAATTTTTCCCCTCCCCACAATTCATAGCAGTAACTCTGAAAACAATTTATCCGCTAGGGACGATTGTTGTTCTAAGCCATGGCCCTGATGAATGTATTTTGTAGTCTCAGATATAAGGAAAGCTACAAAAGGTCAAAAAATGTGGGTATAGTTTAGATAAACATCTAAGAATTTGGAAATCCATCTGAATGCTTTCTGTCAGAAAAAAATGTGCTGTTAGTCTTGTGAGAAAAAGACTTATTGGTGATGTTGGCACTTTTATTTCTGTTCTCAGCTGGAATATGATGAGAGTAGCCAACCTCGCACATGGTGTTTTGTCTTCAGGAGTTGTGGGGAAAAAGTTCAGTTCTAAAAATAGAAGATTATGGTGAGACTTTTATCCTACGTAAACTCACTTCACCGCTTGTTACTAAAAGAGACAATGAGAGAGTAATGTAAAATTTTGCTGAAAACTGAAAAGCTGCATGCAGTTAAAAAACAGAGAATTGTTTTCATTTTACAAGACTAAAAAGTCCCCATATATTCAACTTGAAAGCCAACTTCTGTTCTAATTTTTAGTTACATGGCACAAAATCAAAAATGCTTCTCAGTTGACTTGAATTGCATCTCTGACACCCACCAAGTTCTTAGGACAGTGCCTAGGGATGAAGCTTGACCATACACAGCAGTAGGACTGAGTCTTAGCAACGAATGGACTAAGTAGTCTACCATCAATAAATTACCTCCAAAACCTAAAATTAATTTCTAAAATGCCTTAGAAATTACCAACTTTTTCATTTTAAGTCATTTGGATGGAGCCTCTAATATTAGTCATGAAAATGAAACTTGAAATTTTAAATTACTTCGACTTGTTGCAATTTTTTCTACCAACAGTTTTATGTGACAAATACACATATGTGCAGGGAGGGGCCACAGTGTACATGTAAATTTTGAGTGCTCTGCCTCACCAGGGGCAGCTGAAGAAATCACTACCATAATGGCAATTCTCCCTTTCAATAGATCTGGGGTTTTTTATCCTGAAACAAATGGGTTTGGTTTATATTTCCTTGGACTAGCTCTGCTGGGAAGCCTTTAATATTTCTAATGTCACAGACATCCACATCAACAAAGGTAGCTAATATCTACAGGACTCAGTCTGATAAATGCTGCTTTTGCCAGCAGCTCTGTCTTAAACCATCCTTGTCTCCAGGCTCCTCATTCCTTCCATTTCTTTTTGCCTTGTTGCCCTCAAAGAACTGTTTGGAGAGGGGTGGCAGTGATGTGGAGAATAGAGGTTTTAACCTGCAAATGCTCCCTGATCCACCTATAAATCCTGCTTGCACTATTAGGACCAAGGAGATACCTACTTAAACAGGGTCACACACAGCCCTCATGGTTTCTCCTTCTATCTCCCACCCTGGATAAGGTTGCAATTTCACACTGCTTTTGTATGAACAAGCTGGTTGTTACTGACCCTTGCTGTTTATTGGAAAATTAAAAACTAAAATATGCAGACTATTATATAACCCCACATGAATGTACAAACTTCCAAGGTTCAATATGTTTGCTGTCCCCAAACCAGACACACAATATAAGTATTTGTATGTAAAAATTCATAGAGAGAATTTTAAAGGCTCTATAACACACAAAAAAGAGCTGTTAAGCAGCTGCTCATTACCCACTTTTATGAATAGAGGACTGAGTTATTACTCCATATAATAGAGTACTTGTTTTTCCATGAGGTAGGAGGCAATCCCTAACACTTAGTCTGTTTACAGGTCATATCTGCCTCCCCAGTGATACTCCCAGGGCCTGGTATATTTTCTGAAGGGCAGTAGGACTAGACTAAGTACCTTTCACACACTGACCAGGGTATATGCTCCCTCTGAAGAACCTCTATAAAGAGATTCCAAAGAATATGCTTTTGTTTTAGGGAACAGAGGTACATTTTTGTTTTGCTCCTCACCTCCCAAACCTTTTCCTTCAGAAACAACCCTTGGTAATCCTTCATGCTTGTGGTTTTTTAATCTATAGACAAAAATCTGGAGCCAGAAGTCAGAAGAAAACTCAAATGCATAAATCCTTTTAAAAGAGCTTCTATCTTATCTAGGCTTAAATAGATGTGGTAGGAACGTGGAGACTGGAGCCAACTGTATTATTTTTGCCAATCTGCCTTCAAGTGTGAATAATGTCCCAGAAGTTTATATACTTTCCTAGATATATGTTACATGGCTCACAGATAACTGTGCAGTTTATCTGTCACCTATCCCAGCAGCTGTAAGAAATACCTGGAGTCCTCAGGAAGACATATTGTTCAAGATGTCATCCCCTTATTAAGTCAGAAAATAACAAATTTTCAAGAGCATTATCAAAGAGTAGTGAAAAAAGGTTAGTGTGGATCCTGGAACAACTTTTCTTTCAATTCTTTTTCCTGGACTTTACCCTTCCCTTTGCCTTTTTCCATCCCTTATGCTCTTTGGGACCAGTTCAGTACAGAGGATTGCTCTGCAATCCTTGGCTTCATTCACAGCCAAGTAAAGCAAAGGATCAGACTCATCTGCCTGGTAGAGCAATCACAACTTCAAGTTTGTCATTCAGAAATCATACAGACCGTCAGATGAACATTTATTTGGCCTCTGTATCACAAGAGACTTCAAGAATGGAGTTTCTGTCTTCCTTGCCTTGATCTGAGAAGGAGCATTACTGAATTTGAGGACATGATCAGAGTTGTGCAGATGGTCTGTATTAAGAGGTGAACTCCTTCACACCATCAGTAGTTGCCAGTCCTCTCAGATCTGACTACACATGGAGCCACTCCCTAGTCTGGTTCTGTCAAAATAATCTGCTTTTTGTTGCAAAATCTCAGAGAACCATAAGAAAGGAATGAAAGAAAAATGCTCCTTTTTTGTTGGCTCCTGTTACTCCAGGGACTGGACAAGGTTCTCACTAACAGTTGGTTACCATGGCTATTAATACCTTGATAGAAAGTGAATGAATTCCATGATTCAGAAGAAAAGAGTAAAATCTCACTAGGAAACTGCAGGAATATCATAGGAGTAAGCAACTGTATAGCAGTTTTTTTAAAGAGAGGAACTGATGGCTATTCGGAAAAAATATTTATATTTAATGATCTGCAAAGCTTAGCCTCTGGCAGTTCTACTTTAAAAATAATCTCTTACAATTAAAACCGGTTAACTCAAAAACTGCTGCAAGATTAAATATATTTGTTCTCTTGTCCACACTTTGAATTGGCACAACTTTTCTTTGCTGCAGACTAACTCCCCTCCAAATATTAAACGCTGCTATCTTACATACATAGAGGCACAGCATCTGTTACCCAGTCAAGAAACAAGTCTGAGTGCCTTACTGCCAGGAAAGACAACTCTGTACAAGAACGCTATTTGTCTGTTAGATATACAAGAATCCACTTAGCTTCCATTTCAGCTCATTTGTAGTTGCCAATATCTACCCTTTAAATACTTCCAGCTGCCACTTCTGTGTTGAAAACGTATCTGTTTTCATCTTTCATTTAGGACTGAGATATCATCCAAAGCATCTGGTAATGTGAACTGTGGGGCCCTGGGTAACCCAGGAACTATATAACCTGGTTCAAAGGCATCCTAGAGGGGAATAAAGGAAGTTCCTGAGTGGTTTTTCTGGCAGGAGTGGCCCTTAGATATCAAAAGATTCCACCTAGCAAACCCACTTTCTTTTGCAGGTTTGCTTTTACCCTGCATCAGTTCCCTAGTCAAGTTGGCCAGATAGTTGTACACACAGCTGCACCTGCAGAACTGAGAGTGTGATGCAGAGGCAGGAGGAGATTTCCACTGTACTTTTCTAGAATGGACTTCACAAGTCACATTTGTAAAACTGACTTGACCACAGTGCATCCAA
Source organism: Pycnonotus jocosus (assembly GCA_013400435.1). NCBI lineage: Eukaryota > Metazoa > Chordata > Aves > Passeriformes > Pycnonotidae > Pycnonotus > Pycnonotus jocosus. Next base: position 473,082 of record VWYP01033145.1, on the reverse strand, counting down.
ATCATAGACAGAGGACTTCAACTTACAAAGACACTAACCCAAACCTCTTCCATAGCACAAATTCCCCAGACAAAAATTTACAAGTAGGCTGTGGATTCAATAATGATTTCAAAATGTTTGTTTTCAGGAAACAAGAGTGGGAGGATAAAGGAGGTAGAACAAGATATTTAATTTTAGATTCTACACTTAAGTGAATTGTTTGTCAGCTATGATGCCTATTTGAGAATTAGCAAGCAGTAATAAAATGTCTAGGGCTTAAAAGATAGAGTCTTTCCTAAAATCACCGTCTAGGCTCAGAAATGCAGGTTTCCATCATAAACTTGCACTGCTGCCATATGCATCAAATCAATGGTTAGTCCACCTGAACTACAACTATTTTAACCATTCAATAATGCAGATACTGGCATAACAACTCCCCAACGTGTCTGAGTGTGTATGGACACTGCAGGCATTTTTAGAGCTACAGCTCATGAAAGCACAGCCAGCCTGGCTCTAGAGCAGCTGTTGTTAGCAGAACTCTGGAAGCACAGATTTCATTGCAGGGGTGCATGCTGTTCTACAAAACTGAATAAATACTTCAGAAGTTTAGCCAGCTCAGAGATCTGTTTCAGTCTAGCTCTTTTGCCAGTAGCCAGTCATTTTAACTGGTATTTTAACAATACAACTTCAATTACATGGAAATAACATTTGTCTTAACTACTCCCAGAAATCACAGAACTTACAAAGCAAACTGTCTCCCAATGTACCATATCCTTGTTCAAGAGACTCTTTTGCTATGACTCTCACCATCTGTAGGGATAATTTAATGCAAAAAAAGTTACAAGTCTCATTTGACTAATATGAATGCTGCCCATAAACTGCTGGGAGGTATTTCTCCAGGCCTGGAGCTGATGAGGCTTTGGCTGTACTGGCCTTTCCTAGGTGACTAATACTGGCCAACAGTCCCCATTTTCCCTCTTTAGGCACTCTCCATTCCCAGGTACCCTTCCTCACTGAGGTGCCATCCTTGCTGTTGTGCTACCACTGACTTGTGTGGTCCCAGAGTGAATGAAATCAGGGAACTGATTCAGCTGAAGAGTAAAAGCAACCACAAACATCTGTGTTGGCAAAAGGGAGGAGGTAAGAAGCAAAAGAGGCTCCAATAAGAAGCAGAAGGCAAGGACTTCATACCTTGGTTTGAACCACAGCCTATTATGTGAGCCTTGATAACATAGTGTGTGTATTCTAACAGAGGATCTGGAACTGTAAAGGGATGAAATTACTGCCAGGTGTGAATAGGTCAATTAAAGAGTTCAGAATAGATGTCAAGTCAGCCTTCATAGTCCCTTGCCTTAGTTATATCTCCACTTTTCCTTTCAAGAAAGTAAGAGTTTAATGGATTTGAATTCAATGCTACAATAGTTTATTTAGTAGCTTTGGGTGTCTCTGAGAAATGTGTGTTGTTTCAAAAATAATTAGTCCAAGAATATAATGGCAACATAGTTCAAACACAGTGTCCTTCCAATACACTCACCAGACTGAAGAATAGGTAGCAACTTCCTTAATTGATGGTCATTCAATACCCCTTTTTGGCATTCTTCAGCTCACCTCCCATCTCAGTTAAATATAATACATTTCATGAAAAATCTCATGCAGCCCCCATGAATTATTGCATATCAGTTCCTTCTTCTTAAGCGCACAATTAAAAAATTTCAAACAGAAAAGAGCTTGGAGCAAAATTCCTTGGCTAAATAGCTTTTAAGTTTGTGAGAACTCAGATCCAAAATATGTTACTGTAATCCATCTAATTCAACCAGCATTTCATCCTTTATAAGTAATTCAGTCTAAAGCTTTCTACTCAACTCGTGGAAACTTGAAAAAATGCTGATTTCCACTTTAAACTATCTCCTGTCAACAATCATATATAAGAAAGTACATCAGTACTTCTCACGTATATAGTGGGTAGATCTGAATTCAGGACATCATTCAGGACCTAAATTACCAATAAAAGCACTCATGGAGATGGCAAATAATTTTCCCCTGACATTAATATTGCTTCATGTGACCCCAGTTCCAGATCCCTGAGTATTTTAACTTTCTGCTCACCAGTTCATCCACAACACATTCTTTAAGCTGCTTTGTATAATGGTTTTCTTTCTCCTTTGTCTTGATGATAACCATGAGTCCATTCTGAGGCCCTCAGCTCTCTCCTCCTCCACCACATCCATCCTTGTTACAGCGAGCACAAAAAGTGCAAAAATATGTACTCCAACTTCTCCTCTACTCTTGTGAAAAATGGGTCAGTCAGCTTTGTGCTCCTCCCTACCTTTCACCCTTTGTAGTTGTATCCTGTCTGCTCTATTGTTCAGCTCTGTTCTCCTAGATGGTAAATACTTCACAGCAGATGCTCCATATACTCTTAACATTTGGCCTATTTTGGATTTTGCTGTTATATAGAGGATAAAACTATATTCCACACAGACCTGAACTTTTTCTCATATCAACCAAAAAAACCCAAACCCTGTGCATAATTGCTAATGTTTTTGACTCAGAAAAGTAATGTCGGAGTCTATTTTTAGACACTGTGTTAAGTTTCACTCACTTTTGATAATCTGCATTTTCCTTTTATGGAGCTATGTTTTGTTTATGGCTTAGAAATTGTGCATGAGATCTCACATGATGACCTTTAAAATAAACCAAGTTTAACATCTCGATATCCACAGTGGCGTGGGAGTCTAAAGATGTGGTTGCAGATACCTGTTTCTCGTTAGAAGGAAGCTAATGACAGATCATGCCACTTCCTCACTTATCAAGGAAGATCCTCATGATGCAAGTTTTATGTTAAACTACAGTAGTTCAACATGCACTGGGGGTGTATTTCTGTTATATAGATACAAGTTGTTGACAGAGCTCAATATTGTACATTGTTCATTAGCTGATTAATTCATCGAAATGAACAGAATAAATTTAATATCTATGTAAAGCTTATGAACTTGTCTGCACAATACTGAGCAGTCAGTAAATGTGAAGTATACTGGATAGAAATTTCCCAGACATTTCCCAGTTCTGTCTCTTCAATCACAAAGAAGCATAACAGAAAAGTGCATCTGTTGGTCTGTATCTTCTGATGGCACTAATTGCTCTGCTAATTTGCATAGAAGTGCCAAAGAGTGAAAATTATTGCATTCTTTTAGGAGATCAGCTACATTACAGACAGTAACTGTATAAACTCCATAGATACCCTTATCACTGACCTGAGTCCTGATCTGGAGATATTGTACTTGAAAAGATTAAGAAGCATTTTAATTGCCCTTTTCTTTTTGTGCCACTGATGTTTGTGCTGAGATTGTCAACAAGGTGTTGCGTACACACATGCTCTTGAGGATCCCAGCTGCAGTGTGAGTAAGCAATGTAAGGAAAACCAACACTGGAAGCAGTTGGATGCTGCCAAGTGTGCCCTACAAACATCAAGGAAGAAGCTGTGTAATGACCTCTACTAGAGAAACAATCTTTGCAGACCAGACTGGAAAACAACCAACGTACTTTTTTGTCACTCCAGCTAAAAATCTTCTTGAATGGAGGTCAATATCTGCACAATAATGTTCAGGTGTAACAGCTGCATCCCAGATCATCATTTTAGTTCACCGAGGGATGCAAGAAAGGGTTGCAATGGAAATTCCAGGATTAACAAGGTGACTATTTATGTTCAGCTAAAAAGACTGGTCAGCTTGACATGCCTACTCTAAATACTGAAGTGGAAGAAAAGAAAGGTGTTTACAAAAGCTAACTTTAGCTCAGTGAGGCTAAGAAAACAACTGAGCAGAAGCTATCTTGAATTGCATTTGAAAACCCTCTTCCTGACCCACATAGACCTGAGTGAAGAGTATCATCAATATACTAAGATTAGCTTTTGTCAATATCCCAAAATCTGTTAAAAAGTTGCAGATGGCTTCTTCTCTAAGGGCTGGGTTGTATTTAGTGAAAATCAATTTAAGTCACAGTCCTAGAACAGCCAATAAAAATTCCTAATGCAAGAAGGAATATAATTAGCTGCTCACTGTGAGCCTGCACTGTCAGTACAGTGACATGGAGGTTCTAAAGCACAGGGGAAGTGAGAGGAGTGAGCTGTGTGGGTGAAATGTTCTCTCCGACCAGGTGATCCGCTGAATTCACAGGCTGGGCTGTGGAAAACAGTATACAATAGCTGTCAGGCAGTTTTCTAACAGGATGAGGTTAGCTCTTCCTTTCATGAAAATATATCAGCCTTTTCTGTAAAATCTCCTCTTCATCTAAATTGATTTTTTTTTTAATGAAGAGGTATGAAGAAAATAAAGTGTGGGTGGATCAAATCTGTTTGTCTTCAGTGTGTTTCTCTACAAAGTTAAATGGAAACTCTTTCCTCCATCCTACAATGAGCTGTGTTTGTTTCTGTGGCATAAGGCATCACTTTCAATAAACGTTGCGTTACACATTTTGCCTCTAACAAAGAATGGAGAACTTTACTACAGATGTGAGTTTAAATACTAAAAATGAACACAATAAAAAAGGGCAAATGTTTAATCTTAATAAATAAGGGGTAAATGCTTTACCAGTACTACTGTACAAAAAGGCAGCAGTGACTAATCTTACTCGATTTTTCTCTCTCTCTCTATCCCTTCACCCAGCATTGCTGCCATTATGGGATATGCACTCTCAGGTCAAGCTGCAGAGTCATGCATGTTACTCACACCAGTGAGCAAACTACCACTGATTTTACAGTCTACATCCCAACACTTGGCTAGCTGATAAAACTTAATGGCAGAGAAGGTAATTTATTAAATCCCTATTAATTCAGCATTCATAATGCAGTATTTCTATAGCCTACAGGCTATAAACTTTCTAAGAACTACAACTTTTTTCCATGTTCAGGCACAGCAAAATATGAAAGCTGCTATTAGGTGTAATCAGAGAATGTCACAGGGCAGCATGCCATAATTACCATGCCACTGATGTGACAGGTAGGCATCATGGTCTAACTGTGCAGTGATTTACTGCCTGAATCCTGCAGTCCCAATATTGCACCTCTCTGAAACCATATCATTCTGATGCCCTTGTGAACACTCCACCTTTCATTCCCTTTCACCTACAGATCTGAATAAACAATGTTACATTAACTTCTAAAAAAAACCCCTTACAAACATCCCTTTTGTATGCCATAGAGGGGAAATAAACGCAGAGTTCTGCTCAAGTGAAACTGCCCCATATTGTTTTTAACACCCTTCAGATCTCATGGGTTTTGTGGCTCATATAGGTGCTTCTACCCACACATGTTTACTTGAGTTCTGTCTGGTGTCCTGGATTTGGCTCTATTTCAGCACAAAAGAAAACAATGGTTTCAGCTTTTAAACTTTTTGTTGCCTAGGATTTAGTATGAGTATGTAACTAGAATGGATACACAGATGGCCAGAAAGTTTGCTTTCAATTTTATAGCAATTCAGAGAGCTAACGAAAGAGTAAACTAAAAAAAAAAAAAAGGGCAAAAAA
>VWYP01033145.1:449464-459824 GCA_013400435.1 Pycnonotus jocosus | reverse complement strand
ACTCAGCTCTTTTAGCAAGTTAACTGAGAGAATCAAGCAGTCTCAGGAAGCTTGGAACTAAAGAACATCCTACAACATCCAAATAGCACAGGAAGAGTGGTGATTACACAATGATGTTCACGTACTGCTTCATAGGAATTCACTCAGTAAGAGCTGTTTTGCAAATCATCGTTTTCAAAACACTGTTAAGACACTGCCAACCTCACAGTCATTATTCAGAGATGCAAGAGAGTGAAAAACTTGATTTGCATGCTTACTTGTCAAATCTAACAGCCATTTTTATTACATCTGGATCTTCCATTTGGTCATCTTCATCCTGCATCTTGGTTTCTAAAGATGTTTTCTTTGCTTCAAAGACAGCTGTGGTTTCTTCATAGAAGTCACCCATTTCAAAGACTTCACTATGCAAACAGAATTTCTTTATATTAGAGATCACTTTAAATGTTTTTGTATTCATATTTATGACAGAAAGTGTAGAAATCAATTGTGTTTATAGTATATGTTAAGAGTACAGAGAATGAAGTAGAAGTGTGGCCATATTCTGCACAGTGACATTACACTGTTTCTCTTTCAATTCTTACCAGACATTGTTGAGCTACAAGTAGAAAAAGGATGTTGTGATTTCCAGCACTACATATGCAATTTGTAGCCTGGAAGTGCAGGCAGAATCAGTCAGAAATACCAGTCCTGCAATGTTCAAGTTATTAGCTCATTTAATAACTAGCAGTTGGATAAACCAGCAAACAAACACCTCAGAGTGACTCCTGGTGCATCAGCTCCACAAGGCCAATACAAGCAAAAAGTAGGAAGAACATTCTTCTAATTATAGTGTATGAAAATTCTATAAGCAATAAGCTCTACAGCTTCCAAACCCCTCAAAATCTCAGATTTTCTAACTTCAAAGAAGTTTATTCACAAGCCTAAATAAAGAGAAGAAGCAATCAGGATTTTAGTCAAAGGCAAAAGCCTCAAACCCTTTTAAATTTCAAATTCATGGCAGGCTGGATCTACTTTGAAAAACTGAGACTATTGATTTTCTGCAGATGATAATGGCAATAAAACTTGCAGCATAAAAGAAACTTTTACTTTCTGTTATGAGGATGCTGGTTGATATGGGGCTGTTCAATGACAAAATGAATTCTGCCCACAAAGCCATCTCCAATGCTCCAAGCTAAAAAGCAATGAAGCTGAACAATACTGACTTATGCTTCCAAGAGAGGGCAATTTATTACATTTACACCCTATGTAAATGTTTTGTGGGAAGAGCAGCAGGCTGTTCTCTTGCACTCAGCACTGAGGTTAAAGCTCAAATGGCTGTAACCCATCCTCACCACCAGGAGACAGCAAAATTATGCACTATTTTTGTCTGAAGATAAAATGGTGCATTTTAAAAAACTGAATGTTCCTCAGTTATCTGGACATGAAACAGATTGCTCAGAACAGGGGTTAAAAGATCAAGTTTGCTGGCAGAAAGCACTTTCATAAATTGTTCATTTTAAAACAAATTTGTTATAGATATTCCAGTAACATTAAAAACTCCACATGCAAGAGGGAAAGCTAAATCAAATAAATGTCCTTGGAAGAAGACAACTTCCACAAAATTTCAGACAAGCTGAAATTTTTCTTAAACACTTAATGCAAATACTGGATAAATGCTTGTCACTCAGTGAAGCACCACTCCAATTAGTGTGCTGGATACAGAGAATTTTAGGGTTAAAGATTTAACATCTGAGCATGGAGGAAAAGCTTACTCAGTTATCTCACATCTCCCATCTGGATTTTTTGGGGTTTTTGCAACTTCTCCTGACAGTGTGAAATGCCAGGCAGTGCTTGACAGAGAAGTGGTGTGCAAGTTTGACAGAGTACAACTCCTTTTCTGAAGTCCTGCTTACCAGATCTCCTGTGTGGTCTGTGCAGCGTGCAGCCTCTTACCCTGAGTAGTTTCCAACTGTTCTCTTAACATCTGACACAAGCAGTATTTAGTGTTGGTATAGTGATTGTCATATCTCACTGCCTGATGAAAAGAGACAAAGAATTTTAAAACACACCAAAAAAATTTATCTTCTATGCTGCACATGGTCTCTTGATGACTTTCACAGTCAGTTTTGGAAGGCGAACCACAGTACAGTCTCCTCAATAATATATTCATGAATGTGACTACAATCTGATTATTTTGGCACGACTTCACCAGCTAAATTTCAACTGACTCACATACTTCTGAAGAAAGAGTTGACCTGTTTCCATCATTGACTAGCAATGCACTGGTATTTTAGTAAGTAACTGGTTAATAGCAAGCTCAAATAAAAAAAAAAAAAGAATTTGAATTGATGACATGATCAAAGTTACGGATTTCTGAATACTTTCCTATTACATCATTAAGATTTTGTCTTTTGGATAATGGATAAAACTTTATATATTAGATGACTTGGCTAATAGAGCTACAGTACTACAATACAGCATTACTTTATTGGCAACTTGAAAAGAGTTGGACTACATATTTTTAAATATCTTGACATTTTTGATAGCCTGGTACATCTCATAAATGTTCCCAAGAAACTAGGGCTAAAAAGCATGTTTTCTGAATACAAATTTCTGCACTTTTTTTTTTTCTGAACAAAATCAAACCGAGGAAGCAAGGTTTGATTGCAGGACTCATGCCACATGCACTATGTTAAAACATCCCCAGAACCAAGTCTTTGAAATGGAGTTAAGATAATCCAGTAAGATTTGGGTTAACAACTCTAGACAATGTCAATTACAAGCAAGTTCTTAAAAACCCATACATATTTGATGTAATCTTGCATGACATCCTTCAAGGGGCAAAACCCCTCTTTTCTGAAGATAGAGGGGTTCCACATGGCAGCACGAGCAATCATGACAGATGAGGCAGCTGTTGCTTTCTGGAAGGTCTCAATGTCTGCATGTTCTTTGATGAAGTCATGAGATCCTCCACTAAAAATTAACAACACTAATATAATTAATCATGGCTCTTTTTCCTGCACTTGGAAATCTTAAGTACAGGCATCTGACCATAATGAGCTAATTAGTCCAACTTACTTTGCTATTACTGGAATGGAGACAGCTTCAGATATGGCCTTGATCACATCACAGTGGACAGGGTGCTGAGGCCTCTCCTCCTTCTTCCTTTCCAACAAACAAACAAACAAACAAGACAAGACCAAAAATTTCCTGTGGAATTTATAGATCTCTAAACCACAGCAGACATGACACAAGGATTATTGGGATATACTTGTTTCAGCTTATTTATTTTATATATTTGATTTTCTAGATACAAAGTATGCAAGACAATTTTAGTTTTATTTGGTCCTTGAGAAAAAATATTTAGGAAAAGAGCAGCAGGCAGTTCATTCCCTAATTACTGACTTGATTTCCTAGAACATCAATTCAGTTAACAGTTGAAATCAAAACCACATATTACATTTGGAGTATAGAGTATATTCACATCAGTCATATCATACTGTGCTACAGTCATCTACAAACTGAAAAAGTCTTTCTTGCCTAAAATCGATTTACCTTCCATGGACTGCAATGGCAGCAATGCCAGTCTTCTCTATCCTCTTCACCAGATTCACAGTATCCTCAACCTGAGGGATAAGACAGACTGACATGATTTTAATTCAAAGCAAAAGGAATAACTATCATGTGACCATTGTACAAACAAATGATGCCAAGTCTTTTATCAAGAGGGATGTGACTGCTGTTTTTTATTAGTAACATAACATGGACAACCATTTAATATATACTTCAATTAAACAACTACATGCTGTGGAAAAAATAAGAATCCATTTTCAATGCTTTCTTGGACCTATAAATTACAAACTTTTTCAAACCAGCTAACATAATACTCTGTAACAGGAGTATATTTTCCAATATGTTTTCAGACTGTCAGTTGAAAATGATTGGAACATTTAATTAGCAAGTTCTCTCTAACGACTACTCTGTAAATTGTAATTAAAATGCTTTTCAGTAAGAGGATGTCTTCTGAAATCAACCTAACATGCAATCACACAACTACAAATATTCCTCTCAGATGTCTCTTAAAAATGTTAACCAGCATCTAAAAAATTCTAAGGATATTCATACATGCCCAGTAAACCAAAAGGTCCAGTATATCTTCAAAAAGATGAAATGCTTTTAGTGAGCAGAAATAAAATTGACACACTGCCGCATTAGCCTGTCTTATGTATCTTTGGGGGAAAGGAGAATCAAAAAAGGTAAGGTGAATTCTCCTTTCAAAAGCTGGAGGAATATCTGTGGCTCATCCCAAACACATCAGATTCAGTCTTTGGAAACTGCAACATGTCCCAGCTGGCAGGGATGCAGAGCCAGAAGCTCACCTGCTGTTCTGGGATGACATTATGCAAAAACAGCTTGAAACAAAAAGGAAGAGGCTCTAGGATAAAGGTGCCAGTTCTCTGATTTAATACTTCAGAACCAAAATGATCTTAGACTGGGTCACTGATCCTTTTCACACAAGCTTCATTTGTTTATCCCAACACATAAATGACTTTTGAACAAAGCTGGCTGAGGTACAGTTCATCCATCTACTGAAATATCTATTTAGGTCATATGCAATCATACTATCTAGGCAGGTAATTAAATACCCAAATGCAAAATAATGAGTCTTTAAAAGAGAAGGCCAATCATCTCTTGGAGGTTTAAAAATATGTAGAGAATTAATCTGCAAACCCCCCCCCCCAAACAGTAAGGAAGCTACATCAGCTGTAAAAAAAGTCTTGAAAAAGATCCTGAAAAGCAGACCCTGTAACTTCATTGGTTGTTCTAACTGCAAGAACAGAAAACAGTATGGAAGAAAAACTAGTCTGAAAGAACAGAAAACAATCATCTATTGGCTACCCCATGTGAAAAACAGGAATTAACAGCATCTACTGGTTGCTCAAGGGGTGCTGTCCTACACCCTTTTGTACCTCTATGACATAAAAATGACTTAGTTGTGAAATTTAGAGGATAAAGCCTCTGTGCCCTTGCACATCATGGAATCTGACAAGCCCACACTCACAGTCTCTGTGCACCTGCAGGTCAGATAACCATTTAGGCTGGGACAGTATCCCAAGCAGAAATTGTAATTCCAGGTGCTATTTCACAGCAACAGGTGTACAGTGAAACATACTAGAACAACATATATTCTAACTGATAGTAAATCAGAGAAATAGAGAAATAACAGCTGACATTTCAACACAATGATTTATGTTCTTACTGAGGGCAAAATGCGGATTTTGCAGGTTACTGGTTTACAAATTCCTTTAACAAGGGTGGTCAATATCTGAAAAAAAAAGAAGACAAAAATCTGATCACAACAGTGACATTACTAGAACTCTCCTCCTTTCTCTCTTGAAAATAAGCTTGAATAATGTAACAGTTTACTACTCTTCTATAAAGAATCCTACATGCTAGACAGACATTCACAATCTATAACTGAACACACAATTTTATCCAGTAGATACACAAGCCTACTTCTAGTCTAAGGCATTTTTACTTCCACTTCTTTGTTGATTTCAACAGGATTTTCAGAGAGCAATTAACTGCTGATGGAGTTTCAACATTGCTTTTAATATGATATGACCAGTCATATTAAAATATGATAATTTCAAATTACACGCATAGACACGTAAAACTTGCAAATACTACACCACACTGTAAGTTTTTAAACTGAAAAAAAAAAGGAAAGGTAGCATTTTTATAGTCCAGATAATGGCAAGGAGAACTAAATCAGGAATATTTATCTATAACCTTAACTTCAGTGTCCTAAAGTGAGTATTCCACTCTGGTGATCACAAGTTTGTTGTCTATGCAACTCATTCCTGCTGCCAGTAGAGCACAGGGCACAATTCCTTCCAAGGTGATACTTACAGACTCTATTTTTTCAGGATCAGACAGCAGTGCTGCTCCCATACCTCCCTGGAAAAACAGGCAGAAGCTGTTACCTACTAGGCAAACACATTTTTCAACTCAATTGTTTTGCCTAATACAGGTCACAACAAAAGCACAATGTTATATTATGGCAAAATTTAAAATACAGGAGCATTAGGAACATCTCGGTGCAATATTTCTTAGACCTGTATCAGAATAATCAAGCAGTAATTCAGTAACTTGTTCTCATCACTTTAGGGTGCAGACAGGATTTCAAAATCTATTTTTAGCAAATATAATCACCCATTTTCCTGTCATTAAGTGACAGCTGAACAGATTTATTGTTTTAAAATTACACACTACAGTTGAGAGGTCTTTAAGTCAGCTGCACACTGCATTTTAAAAAGGAAACTAAGACAAATTAAGTGCCTTTATTGAACAGAAATAATGAACAATTTAATTCCTCTCTGCATCAAAATTTTACTGCTTGAATTTGAAAACCAGACCATATATTCCACACTCCATACCTCCAAGACAGAAAAGGTTCATTTAAGATCAAAATCCACCTGCCTTAGTAGAATATTCTTTTGGGCATCCCATGTTGATATCAATACCAGCCACATCATTCTCTCTGAAAGAGAAGGAAAAATTAAAATAGTTTTAGCATATTAGAACAAGAATCAAGAAACAGATATCTTTCCAGGTAATTTGTTCCATCATCATTAAGGCTTAAATGAGAACTTAAAGTTTATTTGAACTTCTGAATTTTTAGCTTCTCACTTAGTTAAATATATAAATCTTAATGATGGTCTGAAGATCAGATTGTCCACAAGTTTCAATAACCAGTGCTGTGCAGAGGCTGCAAACACTCATCTTAAAACACCTTCTATATACTTAATCCTATAGAAAGTATATCCACCACTAAATTCACCACTATCACTACAGCAAGTCCTATTGAAACTTCCATCTATTTAAATGGAGGCTTAAACCCACCTTTTTGAGAGCCACTTTAATTTCTGCACAATACATTACTGGAGACTTTAAACCACAAACAGTAAGGGACATTTTCAGGTATATTGTTCTTTCAGCTGTGCAATACCCAGAGAACTTTATACTGGAGAGATCAAGGACACACTTGCACTAGCAAAAAGCCATCCCAGCACGGAATTTATGCAGCTCCACTTTTCCTAGTTCTATCAATACCTAATGTGCTGGCCTAAATCATAAAAAAAGACTTCTACAATAATTTCTCTGCACAAAAAATCCAAGATAAACCCATGGTGGGAAGAGGATGAGAGAAGATGACTTACACAAGCTTAGCTACTGCCAGGGCTCTTTCAGCATCTGCTGAACCCTGTTGGTAAAAGAAGAAGACTTATAATTATAAAATATCATCAAATTAATAAAAAACCCAAGGTGCTTACTTGCACATGTGTACAGCTATATTTGTTCTGAGTATTTAGTAGAGAGACCCATTCAGAGGCACAATGGATACTTAAAACATTTACCTACAGCATGTACTAGAGTCAGCCACTGGGTGATAAAAGATGACATGAAAAAGGATCCAAAGAAGTCTGCCTGCCCTCTTCACCTACAGCAATATCAAATGTTCTGAGCCCCTCAGCAAGAGATACCTATTCTAATGTTCTTAAGAAGCTCCACTAATAACAATGCTACAGACTCTACAAGCAACCTATTTCAGGGCTACATTACCACTGTAAAAGGTCTTTTCAGTATCTAATGCAGTCCACTCATGCTTCTCCCTCCCTCCAAGGCCATCATCTCTTGTCCTACACAGAATAGTCTCTAAGAGCAAATGACTGTCTTTTTCTCTTCAGCAGAGAGAATCTAATCAATTTCTGTGATGTTAATGCACAAATTAATCCTCTCTTATCTATACTAACCAATGCCATTTCTTTCAGTCTTTCCAGTGAGACTGTTTACAGGACAGTGCAAAACTTCAACGTGTGATCAGACATCAGCACAATTTATTTTCCACATCCGTAAGTTTGGAAATATATCTAAGATACCTGTTACAAAAACAAGCTGCTGGAGAGCACAGAGGTTATCTTAATCACCTCTTCTGAAAACAGCTGTAAGGAAAGCTTACAATGTAGAATCTTGATTTGTATCAACAACTCAGAAATTCTGCAACACTTTTGGTGTGAAACTTTACTTGCCCCTGAAACACCAAGACACTGACAGTCTCCATCAGGGAGAGCTGCTTTAGACAGACATCAACATGTCACCAGCACTATCTCCTTTAACTAAGATGTTAAAAGAGTATCTGGTTTCTTACCATTTGGAAGACAACATGTTCTCTCTCCCTTTCACAAGTTCTGAAAACAATTCTTTCATTAGGTGCAACAAAGTCCACTGTTTCAAGTACTTCTGTATGAAATGAGAAACAGATAAAACTGACAAAAATTCTATACAAATGTAAAAATTTTAAAAAGTCATATGACCATGTGATTTGTATATAAATGAAATGCCATCAAAGTCATTTGATGTTCTTTGAAAAGTATCAAAGCCCAATGATGACTCAGCCAGAATGAACATTACTATTTTTGGGAAGGGGCAGGAGGGGAGAGGAGATTTGTAGTGAACTTCTGTTTTCCAGCAGGGACACTGCAAACAACTGTTTCTATGCCACTCAAACAAGGCCAGGTCTCAAAGATACCTGTTTAAGAATTTGCAGTTATTCCAAGTCCAGCTCATCAACTTAAAGATAATAAATGAATGAAAAAAGTGAGATTTTTGTATGTGTTGCTCACTTATTGTAGTAGACTAAAAGGTGTGTATACTATCATGTCACAAATAGCTAACATTTAAAAAGACTCATGATTGGAAACTGTCTCTACTGCAGTCCAAACAAACTGGAAGTTTGAAACTATAGAGCAGTAGACAGGTCTAAGGTGACATTTCAAAAGATTACTGGAAGCCCCTAGACACAATTCAGTGAGATTGTATGTACTGATACATCACTATAATCGCTAGAAAAATGCTTCAGAGAAATAATTACCCTTTCTCTTAACTAGAAAATAGACTTTTTACAGGTATTATCAAAAGAAATGCCATACTTACCATTTATAACCCTCTTACACTGCAGCATCTTTATGTCAATCAACTCCTGAGTAGAAAGGATAAAAAATCTCAGTGAGTTGAATTATTTCTGCCAGTCAGCTCTAAACAGTTGCCCTTTTTAATAAGCTAGAGATTAATAATCTAGAGAGACCAACTTTTCTGAGGTACCTCAGCACCCTCTGGTTAAAGAACTTCTTACTAAGATCTAATCTAAAGCTCTCCTCTCTTTAGTTTAAAACTGTTCCCCCTTGTCCTATCACTATCTATCCTTGTAAAATGTTCTTTTCCCTCTTTTTTAAAAGCCCCCTTTAACTACTGGAAGGTCTCTTCAGAACCTTTTCTTCTCCAGAGAGAACAATCCCAACTCTCTCAGCCTGTGTTTCAAGGAGAGGTGCTCCAGCAGTCTGATCATCACTGTGGCCTCCTCTGGATCCACTCTAACAGGTCCACAGAGTTCTTGTGCTCAGAACCCAGATCTCAACTTCAGCCAGCTTTAAAAAAAGTGTTTAGGAAACAAGGAGAGCAGTGCTATAACTGAAATATATTGATGCACAGCAGAACTAACCAGATGAGACAGGAAGTCAGTCTTCTAAGTTCAAAATTCTGATTCTACTGAAAAAAAAATACTATCCCTCAAATGCAAATAAAAGTACAACTTGAGGAAATTGTTATGGTGTTTTGTCTAAATTACTTGAAGTTACTGAACAGCCTTAAAATATGGATTTGCCATAACTTGAGAAATGCCTCAAGACATAGAGATTCTTCTTTCCTCATTTTTTATGGAAAACTACGTGTAAAAAAACCAAGTCATACAATGAAAGAAGCCCATTTGTACTTTCCTTAATAATAATGTTATCAGACAAACCCGCCTCATCTGCTCCTTCTCCATACCTCACAGTACACGATATCGGCACCATAGTCCAGAGCAAGCAGACGCATCGGCAGTGTTCCCACTCGCACCATCGGAGCCAGGATCTTCTTTCCTCTAAAGCACAGCGGTGTGTTCACCGTCATTCCTGTTGCTGCACCAGCTGAAAGAGAGAGCCCAGGGGGACTGCCATGGAGTGTCATTTCCTACCCGCAAACGCAGATGTGTCCTTTGCCGGCAAGGGGCGGTGGGTGCCCCGCCAGGTGTGACAGGGCTGGCCGGGCAGCGGGGACCGGGCTCGCCCAGCGTGAGGGAGCCGGGGGATGCTCCCCCCCACACGGGCTCCTTCCCGAGCGAGGGGCCCCGCGCCGCCCCTGCCAGGGCCCCTCAGGATCGTGTCACTCCTGCGGTGGCGGCGCGGGGAAGGCTCGCAGCCGGCAGCGGAAAAAGGCGAAAGAAGGGAGCGGCACTGCCCGCCGCACTCACCCTCCTCGCGTGGCTCTGCCGCTGTCGGCG
>VWYP01033145.1:403712-448785 GCA_013400435.1 Pycnonotus jocosus | reverse complement strand
GCCGTGGGCGGGCTGCGGAGGCAGCTGCGGGCACCGCCGCCGGGCCCCGCCGTTCTGCTGGGCACCCCCGGCGCGCTGCGAGAGGCGCTGCGGCGGCGCTTCCTGGCCCTGGAGAGGCTGCGCTGGATGGTGCTGGACGAGGCGGACTCGCTGATGGACGAGTCCTTCACGGAGCTGCTGGATGAGGTCCTGGCACACGCGCCCCTGGCCGCCGGCGCTCCCGGGCCAGCCGGTCCCGGCGAGGAGAGGACGCAGGTGGTAGTGGTCGGAGCCACCTTCCCCGCGGGGCTCAGCGAGACGCTGGCGAAGTTCACTGACGTGGACCGGTTTGTCAGCCTCAGCACCCAGAGCCTGCACCGCTTGCCCCCTCACGTTCAGCAGAAGTTCATCCGCCTCAAAGGCCGGGACAAGCTGCCCGAACTGCTGCAGCTGCTCAAGGAGCGCCCGTCATCTAGCGGGGCTGTTCTCATCTTCTGCAACACTGCCAGCACTGTCAACTGGCTGGGCTATATCCTGGACGACCACAAGATCAAGCACCTGAGGCTGCAGGGGCAGATGTTGGCAGCTGCTAGAGCTGGCATCTTTGCCTCTTTCCAGAAGGGCGACGTGTCTGTCCTTGTCTGCACTGACCTTGCCTCGCGGGGGCTGGACACCAGCAGTGTGCAGCTCGTGGTCAACTATGACTTCCCAGACACCCTGCAGGACTACCTGCACCGTGCCGGGAGGGTTGGCCGCGTTGGGAGCAAGGCACCTGGAGCTGTGGTTAGTTTCGTCACTCATCGGTGGGATGTGGACCTGGTACGGAAAATAGAGACTGCAGCCCGGAAGAGGACAGGTCTCCCAGGAATGGACTCTCTTAATAAAACCTTCACCTAAAGGAGATTGATTCAGTTTGCCAGGCATTCCCTGGTAGGGGCTTACCTTGAGGTCATTAAGGCAGAGTGAATGAGCTGCTGCGTGTAAGGCAGATTGAAAGAATAGAGTTGAATTTTCAGAATCAGGTGATCAGGTTAACTTTGTGCACGGTTCTGGAAACTGCAGTATTCATTTGCACAGCCATCACAACATGTGGCTTTCCCAAATTAAACGAATAAGTGAATAACAGAGTGCTTTGGGAGAATATTGAAGAATTACTTCATCAGTTGAATTGGTTTACTTATTTTGAGACGTAATTTAAATTCAAATCCAAACAAAAGTATGTCTGTATTAGATATAGCTGTATCGCATTTCATTACTGCCCCCCACCATCAGCTAACATCTATTATTAAAACTTAAAAATTGCTACTGTGACAGGAGAAAAAACCTGACCAGTTACAGACACAAAGGACTAAGGGACAAAGGATACTTGATTTTCTTGTGATGTAGCATTCATTCAGAGAACTCTAGACTGGGTACCTATAAAGTACAGTGAGAATGAAAAGGCACAATAATGCTTGAGGCTCTTTCAAGGCCTTAATTTGTTATTTTATGGTTACCTTTCACTGAGAAATGAGATCTTGCTCCTTCATGTTATAGTAAATAAAAATTGAAAAGCCCTGAAGTGTGAAAACATGTCTTCTGTTAAATGAAACAAGTGTGTTAACTCACAGGTTCTAGTGACTCTCATGTAACAGAGCGAGTGTAGGATTTCTTTGGAATGTTGTGCCTTTGTCCTATTTTGCTTCAAACCAAGAGAGTTGAGGTAATGCTGAGGTTGTTTCATATCTAGCTGCTAGTTTGTATCCATGGTAAATAATCACACAAATAAGCATTTTAGCTCTGGTTTCTGTTGCAGTGATTTGCCACAACCCTTTCTTTTAGTGGCTGTTTTTCCCATGCTATCCACTTCCGGCTGTGCAATAGTTGGGAATGTAGAAATAGTAGATTTCTACATTATGTTAAATGAGATTATCACAGCATTGGATCTAAATCTAGTTCCTAAGGAAATAATTCACTGGATCTACTCTTAGCATACTGAGAGTAAAAGTTAAACAATGAGAAAACTTGCACAGGTAATCACGCAAGGATGAGGCAATGACTTTATCCTACTGTACATGCGCTCTGTTCCTATTGCACACTTAAGGAGCTCTTAAAGGAAGTTACAAACTGCAGCAAAATTATTTAATACAATAGTTCCCAAGTTTGGAAATATAGTGAAAGTGATCCATGTGGAGACTGGAAACCCATTCATTGCACGAACAGCAGGTAATTTGTAGTTTAAGTTCTGTAACTCACATTTTTATAGTCTATGAACAGGCCAGTCTGCATTGCAGCACACAGAAATACTAAATTAGACAACACGGTGAAATAAATAAAATTCTTTCAGCCATTTGCTTCCTACTTTTGAAGTAACATGCATTTATGTAGTTAACAAGAAGTAACCTTGAACTTGTTACAGATGCCCTTACCTGTTTGTTGTTAGAGCACTGTTGATCACAAGAGTTTGTCAAAAAAGCCCAAACAAATAAACTCACCACAAATTTCAAGCATTTATATACTAAAGTGGCTAATAAAAAGCCTTGGGTCAATGGACTCAAGAGAACACTTTATTTACCAACAAAACATTTTGTAGACAGTACTTTGAAACAAAATCACAGGTTTTAAAGCATATATTGAGAAATACCACTTTCCTGTTGTTGCTCAGCAAGAGAGAGTTGCTGGAGGCGGTGATTAACAGCAGTAGTTACACACAGGAGCACACAGACACTCAGACCCTGGGATGTATAAGCTGATACAGAACCACCAAACACAGACAGCCATGCCACTGACACATCATGTGAAAGGTGTAATTGCCCAATAGGTAAATACTACAGCAAAGCCTTCAAGGAGATTAGAGACCCTACCACCGGTGGTGAGCTAAATGTGTGTGCAGCTCACACATGGTCAAATTTGTTGAACAAACAAGGACATCCAAAGACTTTAGTTTGAGTTCTCCAAAACTGTTTTCTGAATGTCGAATCACTCATTATTCACATCTCAATGACTGTCTACAGACATCATTAACTGCTATCTTCTTGCCTGTACATATTCTGCCTTCTGTATAAATCCTATGTAGATCCTGTGGTCATAACTACAACTTCATTTGGGCTCTCTTATGGGCATTCAGATAATTCTGTTGCACGTAGCCCAGTGTCTAGCAAGGTACCCTAGGACAGGCTCTGTCACATATCATCACAGCCAGAGGGAAATACGTCTCCTACCACTCCAGTAACCTGGCAAAGTCCACATTTTTGCAGACTCCACCGCTTCCTGGAATGCACTTGAATGCACGTTTTCCCCAGACAGAACCCTCTTCCCTCCTCTTCCTCCTGAAGCACATCTGTGGGCCCAGCTCACACGTTGGTGGTGGAGTGTGTGGTGGAGAAGTTCTCCATGCGCACTCTGGCCAGTTTCTCAGCGGAGGCCGGCCGCAGGAAGAGCTTGCAGGTGAAGACCTGGCGGCAGGCCTTGCGGAAATTCTCCGAGAGGAAAGCGTAGAGGATGGGGTTGATGCACGAGTTCCCATAGGCCAGGCAGTGAGAGATGATGCGGAAGGTGAAGGAGATGTTGTTCAGGGGGAAGTGCCCGAACTCTGCCCACATGGTGATGATGTGATGTGGCAGCCAGGAGAGCAGGAACACAGCAACCACGAGGAGCACTGTCTGTGCTGTCTGGAAAAGAGAAAATCACGTATTAAACAGTCACAGTGATCAAGTGAGTCTGTGGAATGAATGAATTTGCTTTCCTTTGTCAGCAGTGAAGGCAGCATAACACAGGCAACACTGACAACTGCCGGGTGGGCAAATTATGACAATATGAAAAAGGATGCTAAAAACCCTGGGAAACTTGGATTGACTGGTTTTGGCTCAAGCAAATAACAAGAGACAATTTAGGTGGTGCCTGTAAAACTTCAAAACGTTCAAAGGCTGCAACAATGGTAACTGTGTTACAAGGGAGAGTGGAAATAATATTCTTTAACATTTGGAGGGTGAGGAACATTAAGGCTATTGAAAATAACTCCAGGGGAAGATAACTTGCAAGCAAGCACACCACTGAGAGGAATAACAAAGGCTGGCTTGAGGAGAAAGGTTTTTCCAGTATCTTCCCTATTACAGGAGAAACCTAGAAAACCAGTGCATAGAGGATTTCTTTTTTAAATACACAGTGCTTTTTGGTTAGACCTGTTCCTAGCTGGGTGATGACCTGAGGGAGGCTCCTTGTGCCTGTGCCATCCCAGCCTGTGCTGCCTGGGTTAGAGGTGCCCCTGCTGTGCTTGCTCCCCAGTCAGCTGGCCAGCCTCTGGCACAGTCTGTCATTTGTAAGTCTCAAAGCTTGACCTGAGGTAAAATTTTCCTGAAAAGAGTGTTCTTGAAATCTCCATACAAGGTGAAGGTTAACAGTGACAGTAAATAAAATTAAGCTGTAACTCACTTCAAATTCTTTTCTGTAAGACTTTGAGGCCTGTGGGAGCAGGACTGCATTTTTCAAGTTTAGGAAGGCTGGTAGTGTTGCTGTTCTCTTGCTTTCTAATTCTAGAACACTCAGTGAATGCCTAGCAAGGCTCAGAGATTACTGACTTGGGGGCCCTAAGATCCTTTTCTGATGTTTTTATAGGGCTAATTACATCTGACTTCACAAATTTTCAAAAATACAAATGGAAATGCAAGGTGAGCAATTTTTCTATAGCAGATGCACAGCTGGTGACTTCCCTCCTCTTGCTCCACTTGGCTCTCTGCACAACTTTGGTATTTAGTGCTTCTCATTTGTATTTTGTCATATTAATAAATGTAACAACTTGCAAACATGCAGATGATATCCTTCCCCTAAGGAGAATTGTTGTACAAGTGGCAGAAAAGCAGTGGAGAAAAATTAAAATTTAGGTTTCCTTTCAGCTCAAGATTTACAGCCTTACTAGTCTAGGTCAATGATTCTGTCAATAATTCTCTTGCATGATTTCAAGTGAATAGTGTTAAGTTACTTGCCTAGAAAAGGGATAATTTTCTAGTAAACAGAAATTCATTTAGTCAGTGGTTATCATGGCTACATTTAGCTAAACCCATTAACCTCTCTAAGGAAAATGTTAGATCAAGACTACAATACAAGTAAAAAAAAAGGGATTTCTGTCAAATAGGTCTCTCAAATAGGGTTCTATCAACTTTGAAAGTCAATAACCTGGCATGCTCCAGGTGCTTCCTTGTTTCACCTACCAGAATGCTGTCTGACAGCTGAGCTAACAAAGATATTCCCTTGAGAATGAACAAACTACCCTGCCAAGCATCCTCAAACCAGCCATGCTAGGAGCCTGATGATGTCATTAAAAATAGACTGAAATGATTAGAAGTTGATGAGACTGAAAGACACAGATCTAGTGGACTTATGGGGGTCTAGCTCACCCACTGTGGTGTGATGGGTACCAAAGAAATGATTAATAAACAGGTTCCATCATTAGCTTTCACCAGCGATAATGGTGCTACTTCTTTACCTTCTAGCAATGTTAAGTAGCTTAAGCTTGTTACCCAGGCAACCTTTCATAGCATCCATCTGCTTAAATTAGGGGGCTACAGGCACTGAAATATTCTTTTGAATAAGGCTTATATACCTAGCTTTCCCCCCCTTTTATTGTGAGATAACAAACCGTGCATTTAACATAGGGCTGAGTATTACACAATGGGTTTGCATTGTAATAGCAACAATGGGTTGCTATGTAATAGCACAGAGCTGTTTCTGGGTCCAGCTTTTGGGGATTTTGCAGATGGAGAACATAGACAATACTAGAGCACTAATGTACATAATTCATGACTCAAGAAACAGGTTTTGGAAATGGAACTTGTGTCTGTTTTTTCAAGTTAGGGAATATGTAGTTAAGACAGAGAAAACTGAAACAAAACACTGTTTGGCTTTTAATGTGATAACTTTGCTGTATCTTAAACTACTGTTACTGTAGACTGTGACCAGCTGTGGAGGACTGATCCAAATAATTTGTGTACTGTTTGAGCTTCTTCCATGAGCTATGATAGGTTGCACAGTTACTGCATTACAGTTGATCAAGCTGTCCCCACTTAATGCAAACTTTTGGTTTGACTTTGAAATTTTGGTGGGTCCACAATAGACAAGTACAATGGCCAGTACAGGCCACTTAGGTCTCTTTTACTACTCCTAGAAGTCTTTCAAGCAGCTCCAGGAAATAACTTAGAGTGTATTTGTTGTACAGGCAAAGTGTGCTGAGGCTGTACAGTGAATCAATAGCATGGTAGCAAACAAAGAAAACGAGATATTTTTGTTTGTCAGATAATTAGATAAACTTCTGTTATTCCCCTCCTTATTTCTGTCATGTGCAGATTGTTGAATTTACTTGCTTATTCTTTTGTTATCTTTGCAGGTCATGTGCCTCTCATTTATGCTTTCAAGCCTTTCTTTGTCTGTTTTGCCCCTTAATTATTTTTTTCCCCTGGCCCTGGAAAAGCTATTTCTTGCTTTTAGCCTTCCCCCATCCTTCAAAGACCATTGGAAAATGTGTTTAAAAAAAACATTTTGGGAGAGATACTTCATTCAGGAAGATGATGAAATCTTTAACATTTAATTGTGTCAGAATGGTTGTCCTTTGTAAGCTTTTAATGAAGTTGCTTCAACTTGTCAGGCATCTTGTCAAGGGCAAAATTAAGAATGCCCTGTAATGAGTCAAATGCTTCAAGTAGTCCACGGATTTATGTATTTTTAGGAAGAAATACCTGAATCTTAGATTAATAAACATTCCCAAGATTAAAATACAGAGTGGACAGAAGAGTCTAGAAAGGTAGAGGGCTTTTCACTTTCCTAATTTAGTCCCAGTTGGAGACAGCCCAGCTGCACATCATTTTTCAGAGCTGATCAGATCATCCATTTCTACTGTGTACCTCAGCCACACAGAAATGGGAAAGAACATTTAATTAGGTTTTTATTAAACAGTACTGGCTTGCAGACAAACTGGGCTTAATTAGTGAGACAACTGCTGTTTCTTGAATATGGTGAGATTATTTTTCCTCCTTTTTTCTTCCATAATTCTAAATGAAGAAGCATAAAGAAGCTTATGCCTGTTCTTTCACACTGTCTTATCAGCAAACAATAATTGACTCTTTCTTTATTACTGCTTTCTAGAAGAATGTCTGATATCTGATTATGTGATGTACTGATAAATCTTTTCTCCTATTATGCTTATCTCTAACTTTTATATTTTTTTCCTTTGAGTTTGAGAGACAATTGGTGCACATTTCTACTGCCCCAGACTTCATTATGGTAAACTACAGAGTTACAGACTTCACTATATATTGTAATTTACTGTAGTGAAGGCTACACCTTGGTGTCTCAAGCTTTTGTTTTTAGATACTGCAGGTATCTTGTGTCAGTGCCCAGGAAAGATATGTGGCTTAGTGCAATACACCACTGTACTGCTGAAGGAACTTACCAACCTCTGAGGAAGACAATTTTTGTGGCTTTAGATTCAGGGGTACCCAATAGAGAACATCCCTTTGCTCAGAGTCCATCTGTGAGCCAACGTGCAAAGTGAAAACTGCAGTTTCTTCACTCCTGGTGCCATGTTCTTGTTTGCTTTGTTGACAAATCTGAGTCCCCCTGATGGATTTATAAACATTCTTTTCCTTTTTGCACATAAAATTCTAACAGAAAGGTCCCAAGCACAATCTGATCTCCAGAAACATGCCCTTAATTTAGTGATAAAAGCAAGAGGTTCAGAAAATGGCATAGCTATTTTTAAGTAACTTAAATGTTGGAGAGCAGCTGTCTCTACTTCAGATCACACACATCTTTTAATTACTATTGAAGCACCTCTCATTGTGCATTGGTTTTTCTTTTATTACACTTGAGTCTAATTCTACTCTTCAATGATCTGAAACCACACTGAAAGTATTCTTTTTCATTGTTCTGTCTTCTTTCTTGGACACAGAGATGGCAGTTGGATGTCATGAAGAAGAGGAGGGACTGAAGTAAATATATTTTCAGACGTTATTAGTTCTTTTTGATTACTTGCTTTATGTGCTGAGAGGGACTCTTCATTTCTTCAGCTTGCTTGTGCTGTTCCAACTGCCCATCTGCACATCTCTCATTCTGGAATTATGCCATTAATTTCCTCTGTTGGTGCCCTTGAAGCTTATTCACTTTCTATTCACAAATTCGTTATGAGCATTATGATATTTCTATTATCCCCTAATTGGTAATGATGCTCTTAATTCCTGCTGCCCTGGGCTCCTTTTACTCAAACGATGTGCAGGATTTCACTTCTGAATTCTATTCTCTTGCTCAGTGGATCCCAGGATCTTCCATGTTCCTTTGCTGTATTTACTGTTGTTCAAATGCCAAGGCCTTGAACATCACTTAAATGTCTACATGAAAACCTTCAATTTGCATGAACAATAGCCAAATAATTAGTTTAGGTACAGGAAAGTACTTATAGTGCAACTGTTATCTGCCTCTCTTGGCCAAGATGTTCAGGAATACCCACCTACCTTGAAGGAATTCTGTATCTTTTACCTCAGGCTCTTGTATGAACTTCAAAGTGCAGCACTCCAGGGAGTGTCCCAAATAAACTCTGTGTGTCTTTGTGTTTCCTTAGCTCTGGAAGCAATGACCAGCTGATTTGCACGGCTCACCTTTCCATTGCAGCTAACCAATAGAAAAGCACATTACTATAATTTGTTATCTTTAAGTGCCTCATTTGGTCTGTTAATTGAAGCATTTTCCCTCAAGGTTCCACATCTTCTACTATCCTTTTAAGGGAGCTTGCAAAATAGCTGCCAAATTCACATCCCCAGACACATTCTTAAACTTGAAAAAGCATTTCAGATAGTTCAGTTTGCAAGGCTTGTTATTTGTTCTTTAAAGATGCACAAGACGCAACTGAGTAAACACTGAGGAACCCTGATGCGCTCCAGAGGCCAGTAAAACACCACAGAGCCATGCTAGACCTTAGTTTGCATTAATTTCCATCATTAAATCATCTTATTTAAGGCAGATGTAAGATCAGAGTTCCTGGGGCTGGACTCTTATGAAACGTTTTGCAACACTGTCAGACAGGGAATCGTTACCTTCCTTTGGAGCCAAATTACAGACTTTCTGTACTCTGCATAGCTCAGAAAAGAGGTAACAGAGCTGAAATGTACTTAATTGTCATAGAGGGGTGCACAGAATTTCTTTCTTGCTGGCTGGCCTCAAAAATGATCAACCAAAACTTCAAAGGAGAATCCTGCAGCATCACACCATCTGATTTTCAAGGCTGACAAACTTGTACAGCTAGTGTGGCATTAAATGGGGAAACAGCCAGTCATGTATCTCTTCCACAGGCACAGTCTTAGTTCATCATGCAGAATTTCAGCCTAGGAATGGAAAAAGTTCTAAACATCTTCCTTGCTCTAATGCACAGATGATACACATGAAAGGAAAAGCACTTTAAATTGAGCATGTCCAACGTTTGACATGTAGATGGCAAACTTCTATAAAGATTTCAAAGTGGGAATCCGAATTGAGGGTCGAATTCTTTTGATAATGTAATGTGAAGTTAGGGTGCAGCAAGCTTTGTGCAAGGGAAATTTTTGCAAAGTTTCATGTGTGCATAAATTGAGAAGGTTGCTGAAGTTTGGACGTAACCATGCTGTAACTGAAAAGCTTGCAGATCACAACCTGAGCACAAAACCTTTTGAGTTTTTTTCTTTTCTTTTTTTTGTGGTATGTGCCTGTGTGTCATTTGTAGGATTCTGCTAAAGACAAACTTGTTCTTTTCAACAGGTGTTTGAGCATTGACTTGGAGAGGGTGATAACTGTTAGAGCTCTCTGGATTATTCATAGACTGTACCCATTCAAATAAAATCTTGTTGTAACTGACTTTACAATAGTGGGTCTAAACATTGCCCATGAGTAGTTTATCCAAAAAACCCAGGGCCCTCTTCAGCTACACTTTTAGCCCCTACATACCTTCAAATAACAGACTTTGAGTACAATGTTGTGGCAAATAGGACAATGACAGAGAGCAGAAAGATCACCAGTAATGGAAGAGAGGGGGAAAGTGACTTTGCAAACATCATGCAGAGAATAAAATCCATGCTGAAACTCCAGCTATATTTTGTGGCACTGTGGTCAGGGACACAACAGCTGGGTCTCCAGATCTTGCTGAAGTGAATCCTGGTGTTGAAGACTTTTATTTAGAGAAGATGCTTCATATAGCAATGGGTATTTTTTGACAAGACACCCTTGAGAGGAAATGGAGTGGCAGTGCCACTGTGTAGGTGTATATGTCAGAGTTCCTCTTAACTGTGTGGAAAGCCAAAACCCTACCATTGATTTAACTTTTAACTAGGTTTTTTTTTTTCCATGCTGTGACAACAGACAGAGTCATGACATGCTTGTCTGCTGGTGCAGCTCTGCAGGGCCTGGGCAGCAGGTGCTGCTGTGCTGGGAGCAGGCAGCACACACCAGGGAGGGAAGGGAGCACAGCTGGAGGGAGCAGGCACTGGGATCCATGCTGTGTCACAAAAAGGCAGAAAGGAGTAGAGAATCAAGCAAGAGACTTCTTGGAAAATGAATCCCTAATACTATAGTTCATTACGCTTTGTTTCATGTTTCCATGCATTTGATTTATTTGAAAAAAAAGTTTTGGTTTTTTTTTCCATTTTAAAGGCATAGATACAAATTACTGATACAGATGATCTTTAAGGAGGCAGGTTGAGCTACAGTGTCAAGTACCTGGGCTCCAGCAATATGCTTCACATACTTAGAGAAAGTTAAATACAGGATTATTTTACTCTCTTTGCTACAGCAATGCAGCTAGGAAAGTCATGAATGTACTTGCACAACACTGGGACTCTTCATTTGACTGTGCCATCATCATCTCTTTAGAAATCACTTTAGGTCTGGATCCAGCAGTGTCCCACTTGTTCTGTAAATGTTTGCCTTATTGAAGTTCACATGCTGTTTCCAGATTTCCAGGATGTACTAATAGCAGGTAAAATACCAGCTCCTCTATGACCTTTCAGGTGGCTTCAATTTGGATTTGTCTCAGTAATGCTTCTTACTGCATTTCTGCCTTCTATGGCTCAAACTGTGAGTAAGAATGATGTCTCTTCTGGCTGTTATTAGTGTTTTAAGATCTGGGGCTGGGGGGATTGGTGTTACACCAAGACTCCAGCAAGGTCAATGAAGGCTAAAGATCCAGAAAGAAGTCTTGATATTTTAAAAAAATCTTTCTTGGTAATACTATTTTTTCAGAAGCAGCCTATAATGAAGAATAATAGCAATGTGTTTCCAGTCAGCATGTGGAATGCTGCTTATGGCAAGACCATTCCCGGAGTTCTATGGCATTTGCTTTCTTTCTTAACTGTGTTTTATCCTGAAGTGTTCAATCTTGAAGACAGTTCTTACAGCTTCTGAAATGCTGAGTGACAGAGCAAGCTGTTTGCAGTGGTAATGTTGGCAACTATTTCACTGGAAAATCTTGTTCAGCAAGGACTCTGAAGCTGCAATTTGATTCTTTTGAGACCTTTACTCATGTATGGAGCCCAGATAAGCATTGGGAGACTTGAACAAAAAGCTGTTTGCAAAATTTGCTATATAACTGTTTAAAAACAAAACAACACCAAACCCACAAACCAAACAGAAAAAACCCAAACCAAGCCCAAACAGAAAAACCCAAAAAGAGCAAACCCAAACCCCCTTTTTTAGGGGGGTAGAAGAAGGATAGTAGCTCTAACACCCTGTTTTCTTGAAATTAGAGGAATGAAGCAGGAACTGCATGGTCATAATTTGAGACTATCCACTCTTTTATGAATATGACACTTTGTTTTCCATATCAGTTTGGTGAAGACATGCTGTGAATTAACAGATGTGACTCAGACAATTTTATAACCTCATGTGGGAAGACTTGGCTGTTGTGCTACATTTTCTCTCACGGCTTAAGGCAATCAGGGTTTAGCCACCGAAGTCACACATATTTCAGAACAAACTCACTGTTCTGTATATACTAAATTAATATTCCAAACGTGGATCAAGATTCATTTGTCAAACATCTTTCAGTTAAATAAGCAAAAGCTGTTCACTTAATCCCTGATGAAGTTTATGAATTAAACCCAAACACAACTACTTTCACAAATGGACCAACTAAGTACCTATGAAAGGAAGCTAGATTAACAGAATTGACATGCATCTATGAGGCTCTAATGTGAAGGGTTCTGAAGAAGATGTACTTTAAAATACTGACTCTCACTCTTGTGTTTCAAGCATGCTTTGAAAGCATATGCAGGAATTGAGTGTGCCTGCAACCAACCTAAGGCAGTCTCCCTAAGAAATCCTGAACAGTGTTTGCAACAAAAAATACTTGAAGTAAGTACAATAAAGATGCTTGGCATGCAGGAAGGCTAGATGGACAATTTCTACACAGACAGTGCTGGAAGAAGACGTATTGCGAAGGATGGTGTGTGTGTATAGAGGAATGTATTTGCTTTTTCTTTTATCTGAAAGGATCACCTATTTAACTAGTCCTAACTGTGCCACATGGAACAAGAATTGCTATTGGGTGTTTCATAATTATGGCCAGGGAAATACTTAAGGGGAGGGAGGGAGGGAGGGAGGGAGGAAGAAGTGCTGTACCACTAACTTGTTTGAACAGGTAAAATCAAAGGTGTTTTTTAAAGCTGATCCTCTTGGCAATATCTAATAATAAAACTCAAAGTTGAAGAAACCATAGAGCTATTTTTTCATCCAAGTCCACAGAGCAAATCTGAAAACAACACAAGTGGATACATTTGAAAAAGTGTCATAAGTGAAATTCTTAACTTCTTTCCAGAAAAGTAGCAGTAGTAATTTTCAACTTTTGGTAGCATTCTGTTAAAAATTAGCAACAAAACAGGAAATGTGCCATTCATACCTAGGTAAGGAAATCCTGGAGAGAAATTTAAACCAACCAGGTTAGGGATTTGTTGGTGATTTTGAGACCTAAAGCAACTTTTCAAACTTGTGAAATTGTGAAATGATTCTATGTGGAATGACAGTGCTTCTTAGCACTTTATTTGCTGCATTTTACATTATCAAAATTGTCAACACATTTTGGTTGCCTTTTCTCATGGCAGCTGTTAAACACACAAAACTCTGAGCCTGCTTTCTGTTTGTAGTCTGCACTATTGATCCAGGAATTAGACTCTTGGTTTTGACATTTTAATTCACAGTTTATCTGCAGCACCATCAGCATTCATCAAAAAATCAGTAGGCAAAATAAGACATGTTCTTCAACACAGTCTGTTCCATCTAGGTCTGGTGATGTTCCTGCAGCAGGCAATGCACAGCAGCTCATTGCTGCATAATGTGTTGCCTTAGAAAAGTTGGTTAAAAGAATGTTTATCAGAACCTACTTGAAGTTAGATGAACACAGAAAACATGTTCAAAAACTCTGAGGGGAAAGGGAAAGTAACACCTGTATAGTAAATACTGTTTGTGGTCTATTATAACTTCTACAGTTATCATGTTATGAGATAATATTGCAAATACCAGTTGAGTTCTATCCTTATAGACAGTGTAGGTGCAAGACCAATTATGAATTGTTCCTCATAAGTATATTGCAAACAAAACTTAGTGTATGCTAGGGAATGTAACGAACCAGTAGAAACTACATATGATCTACAGATAAATCTGGTTAGGATTCATAGGCAAAAAGGACTGGCAGAAACTGTAATGACTCTAAATTAAATGGAATCAGCACAGACCAGGCTAATTACTTTATAAACCTGGTATATCTATTGTATTATAGCCAATGTACAGATTAAACAAAAGATATTTACCTTCTTCTTTGATCTCTCTGACTTCTTGGAAATGTTCTTTACTTTCGTATGGAGATGGTATAAAACCTTGGGGGGTAGAAAAGGAGCAATATATTGAATGGGAAATTGAAATTTGTATATTAATATTTGAACTACTCATACAAGCACCAAAAATTTAAAATAATTGTTTTAATATGACTTCAGAGATTAATTTGATGCTTTCAGATTTTTAATTCTAAGCTGTCCGCTTTAAAGACAGAAGGTTTGGAAAGAGCATTAAACCTGCTAAGCTTTCAGTAGGTTGGCACATATTAAGAGCTCAGCTGGCATTATGCTGAAGTCCACAGGAGTTTTCAGATGGACTTTGAGTTTAATATTGAGCCTCAGACTGTCACCATTAATTCTCTAGACTGATGATACCCATGGGCAGAGGGCAGGCTGCCAGTCCTGTACCCTGGTGGGACTGTCCTGCCACTCCTGAAGGCAGCACAAGCAAATGCACACAAACAAAACAATGCACAAATGCAAATGCAAATACACACAAACAAAAGCACAAACAAAAGTGGTAGGAGTGGGTCACCCTCCCAAGGGAAGTGTTGGAGAACTCTAGGTAATTCTCAGTTAACAACATCTAGATCTAGCTTTTGAAACCTGATTACTGCACAGCAATAACCGGAAAT
Source organism: Pycnonotus jocosus (assembly GCA_013400435.1). Lineage (NCBI taxonomy): Eukaryota > Metazoa > Chordata > Aves > Passeriformes > Pycnonotidae > Pycnonotus > Pycnonotus jocosus. The sequence goes on along the minus strand of VWYP01033145.1, from coordinate 434,357 downwards.
GTTTATCCCTCCATAGGATTTTCCTCTTGCCAGTAGCAAACATTTGTTATTTAGAAAGAACAAAATGAAAACTATAAAAACCAGCAAGATTCTGTAAGGGGTTTGGGTATCAGGCTGGGTGTCAGCTTGGTAGTTGTAATCCTTTTTGTGAGCTGGTGTAATTTCATTCTCTATTTTCCTTCCCTCTCCCGGCCTCAAAAAAGTATTCTGTACCAGGAGAGGATATGGAAAATGTTGGATCGGTTACTTGGCTGTGTACCCACACAAGCCACCAAGAGTCTGGGATCTTTCCCTCCATCTAAACATTATTCCCGTCCCTGTCACCCACCTTGGCATAGCAGCAGGTGATGAGCAGCAGGGGCAGGAGGTATCCCACCAGCAGGATGGTAATCTTGTACATCTGCTTGGCCGTGGAGCCATTTGCCCAGTGCTCCCAGCAGAAAGAGCTGTTGGGTGCCTGCTGATGGCCACTCATGAGGGCCTGGTGCTGGGCCACGGGGATGGCAATGAGGAGAGACAGCAGCCAGATGACAGCCACGCCGAGGGCAGCGTTGCGCTTGCTGCGGATGCAGGGCGAGCGTTTGGCGTGGACCACGGCAATGTATCTGTCCACAGACATGGCCACCAGAGTGAAGATGCTGACCAGCATGGTTGCCATGGCCAGGTAGTGAACCCACTTGCAAAAGAAGGCACCGAAGATCCACTCTGGCAGGGAGTAGATGGTGGCCTGGAAGGGAACGCAGAAGAGCAGAAAGGAGAAGTCTGCAATGCTTAAGTTCAGGATGAAGATGTTGGTGGCACTGCGCGATGGGCGGCCCCCAGGCCGGAGACGCCCCAAGACAACCAACACCAGCGTGTTTCCCACCATTCCCAGGAGAAAAATCAACCCAAAAAGCACTGGTACAATCACCACCTCTGGGCCACCCCTGGTTGCTCCTGCCCAGCATGTTGGGACCTCTGTTTGGCTGGTCTCAAGGCTGCACTTGCTGGTGTTGGCTCCAAGGGAAAGCACAAAGTTGTTTTCCTGCTCCTCCATGGAGCCAGGGAAGGAACAGTCACTGCAGCCCTGACTGCTGACAGGTACGTCTGTGTTTGTTAGGGGTGGCCAGAGGTGAGTTTTTTCCTTTTCCAGTGCTGTGTTTTTGCTTTGAGGAGTATTTTCTTCAGATGATCCTTCTGAGTTCTCTCTGTCTCTGGTGCAGATTGTTCCAGGGACTGGCAAAAAGAGGAGTTGAGGAATTTGTGTCATCCAAGAGATGACAGCCAGGTTTGGCAGTCAGTGCTGGTGTGGCAGAGAAAAAGTCCGTGCCAGAAGAGCAGAGGATGAGGCTGCCCTGGGAGCTTGGAGCAGCGGCAGAGCAGCAGCGGCTCGGCTTCCACATGCCCCTCCTCTTCTGCTTCCCTCCCACACTCCATGGATCTGTGGCTGTCATACCTGCTTTCCCAGCTCCACGCTGAGCTGTGGCAGAGAGAACAAATGCTGTCTGTGACCTGAGCCCTTCAGAAAACAACCCCTGGCCAGCTTTGTCCCCAGGCATTACTGCTCACAAGGGAGAAGAGCAAAGCAACAGTTCCCATCCAAAGGGATGGATAAGCAGCAGCTGCTGAACAATCGTGTGTGCAGTTCTGTGAGGGACAGCACTGTTACTGGCTGTACAAGAAGACAAAAAGCTAAAATACTTTATTTTAATCAACAGAGAACGATTTAATTGTTTATTTGTTTCATAATCTTCAATGCTCTCATTAGAGCATAAAGCCATCTGAATAGTTGTGTTTCCAACACAAAAAGCTGGGAGAGCTTTAGATTCAGCAATGGGTCTTGTCACTTCTGGGATATCTGCCCAAATTCCTTAGTGCCTGAATATTCATGGACCTTGGTGATCCAGCTTCGAAGACATTTGGGGTTCAGCCCACTAGTGCCAACAGCTTCTGCACTGGAAAAGGAAATGTTCAGTCTTAGAAGCTGCTAGCAGCTGTAGTATTCCTTGCCAGGGAGCAGAGATATGGGGTGTTTTTTAGCAGAAGTTTTATTAAAGATTAATAGCTCAGTTACTGTGGGTTTAATGCTTTCTTATAGAAACAGTACATATGTTTTAGAAGGTACTAAGTAGGTTACTTCTAATGGTTTGTTTCCTCACATTTCTTAAGGGATTCTGCAGGCAGTGAGGAGGGAAAAAAGTTTAGGCAAATATTAACCGTACCTGCCCACAGTGATTTATGGATGCAGCACAGCTGCCTGCAAAGAAGAGTACCCACCTCTATTTTCAGTGGTTACAGTGACACGCAGAACCCCATGTTGCAACAGCTCCAGGCACTTGGTCTGAGTGGGGCACCACTGGCTTCTGTGAAAGGGAGGGTTCGACTGGGGGGAGCCCCTTAATTTTAGAAACGAAATTCAGGAACTGAGACTTGTCTTGCCTTGTGATTTTTCCCCAAGCTCTTGTTGAGCGGTGACAGTGCTGCCTTCTGTCTCCTGCTCTGATCATACCCTTGCTTAAAAGGGATCTGGAGCTCAATCCCTTGTTTCCCTCACAGCTTCGGGGTGGTTGCAGGTGAGGCCAGGGAGGGAAAGGTGTCTCAGCGGCAATGGAAAAAATGATCTCCCCTTGTCACGGGCACCTCACCGTGACTGCACCCGACCCCTCCCGCAGCTCCATGGCCTGGCTGCCCCAAGAGGACAGGACCTCCGACACCCTGAAATCTTCCCGTTCCCGAATGTTTGGTGTTTGCCGGGATCTCTGCGGGGACGGTGCCAGCTGCGGGGCTGTGCTGCAGCCCGAGTGCCATCTGCTGACACCTCGCCTCCTTCGCTGCCTCCTGCGCTGCCTCCTGCGCTGCCTCCTGCGCTGCCCTCAGCCTTTCTGTTCCTCAAACATTCACTCAGTTCAGTACTCACCTCTTGTCCTTACACACACTCACCCTCCTCCCCCCTAAAATCATGAAACTTAAATATGTTTTCTTCTTTCCTTTTGTGATAATATGTGGCCACTGCAAGGTTACTTCTTGTAATATTATTGATATAACTGCATGTAACATTTTAGAGAAAGCTATTGAAAGTGATTTTAATGGCTATCTTTGTATTTTTGATGCTTGGGGTTTTTGTGGTTTTGTTTTTTCCTCTTTTCTTTAGTGGATAGTCATACTGGAAAGAATTATAAAAGAACCTGTAACAATCACAGCAAATGAGAAGATGCATTTTAGCCTTTTAGTGGGTTTGGACAAAGTAATAAAAACTGCAACCTGTGTGTGGTTTCTACTGCAGGGGATCTGAGATAATGCATGCAGGAATTTAAGAATTGTTTGTATGTGTCACCTGCAGAACAAACACAACTTTGCAGATCTGAAAGATCTCATGGCACACTGAGCAGAACATGGGCAGGGAATAGCAGAGTTTTGGCAGTGAGGAGAGACAGATCATAGGATTGTTTAGATTTGTAAAAAAAAAAAAAAATTTTAAAAATTTCATCAATTACCTAAATTCTTAGAGAAGGAACATTCCAGTTCTGTGAAGTATTATAGTTGGGGCAGGGGGAAGAAAGGTGAGTATTCTGGAAAGAAAGTGGCAGTCACCTGCTGAACTAGACATCCAGAAAACTGTGAGCAGGAGCTCAGCTTGTTTCCATTAGGGAACTGAAATGCTGCAAATCTGATTTCAGATGGAGCTTGGCTGGTGTGGAAGTGTTCCTGGCTGGCCTTACTCAAGAGGAAGTAATTTCCAGTGTTAATTTATATGCCTTGCTGAAAACTTATCTTGAAACTATGTTTACCATGGCAGCCAAAAGTTTCACAAACATAAAGATTCCTCCTTCTGTTTCTTTCATTGTGCCACTTCTCAACTGCTTAAAATCATGTTTTGACCATGAGAAATCTCCTGTCCCTGAGAATTCCCAGTCCAAATACAGTCAGAAGAGAACTGACCATGTCAAGACAAAGTACTTGCTGTAAGACCTGTTCATTAGCCCAACCAGCAGGAGAAGGTCAAGTCACTTGAAAATGTACATAAGCATAAATAGCAAGTGAACCTGTAATGTCTGATTTGCTGGGAACACTCACATTATGTGTGGTATTTTAAAATTCATAGTGTTTCATCTGGAAACCAGAAACAATTAATGCCCTGTGGATCGAGCTGCATGAAATATCTCAGCTGTAAAAATTCTGCTGTTCTTTAGAAATTCTGTTGCTTTTTCGATGAAGACAACAAATATTTAAACATGAATGGGAGGACATAGGAAAAGGATACTGAATCATCTCTGTGAGAGGAAAAAAATTAAGAAATCTGAGCGCCATCACTGATGATCAAGATCAAGAATGAACTGGAAGCCAGAGGCTGTTGCTTTTGTCTGAGATGATTTTGGGCTAAAAGCACTGGATTTTCATCCCTGACTAAACAGGCATCAGATGTATCTTGTTGAGAGAAGATAGTACTGGATTTCTATGAATAAATTTGCAATCCCAGAGGAAGGAGAAGAGTGGGAGAATGTCAACCTTAAGAATAAGGGTGGGATAAAACCCCCCCCAAAATTAAATAGCAGTATTTAAATGGTAACATTTTTAGCTTGTGTAGGTACAAACTAATTTGTCTATTTTCTGATTGCTAATGGGTGCTTCAGCTCCTAATTGCACTGAATACCATTCATATTGTGAACCACTCCTCCTGTTTTGAAGTCGTGGTTCAGCTTTTTGATACCTGTGCATTAGCTCTCTGAGCCTCTTGACTTTGGAGTGGAAGGAGGGCACTAAAGCATAACAGCAAGCAAGAACCTTACTGTCACACTTTGCTGTCTCTCTGGAGAATGTGGGTTACATCTCAAATTCAGATCCATTTGAGGAAAACAAGCATCCAAATCAAAAGCCTCTTTGTGGCTTTAGGGTTCAGCAGCTCTTGGTGCTTTTTGAAAGGCTGGTTCAGGCTGAAAAGCCCTTTAGGCTGACTAATGAACTGCCTAGATACAACTGGGAAACAAGCAGTGGTAGATCAGAAATCTTTGCAGCTGGCTCACATCAACCCTTTCCAGTTATGATCCTGAGTGGAAAAAGAAGGTGCAGTGGCCATTCCTCTTGAAGTATGACCCCAAGAGAGGCAGAAGGTCCTGTTGACTGCTCTGCATATTTGTCCTCAAAAATGAGAGCCCAGATTCAATTTCTTTCCAACTCCAGATGATCCCTTCCCTGAGTTGCACCTAGACAGCTCCTGAAGGCAGTGAAACCTTCATCCCCCTAGGAGCTGTTTGTCCACCATCTCACCCCAAGGCAAGCTGTAAGGGGTAGGAGTGCTCATGGAGGAGCTATGATGAAGGGCTGCAGCAAGTACGAAACTGCCAGGGCCAGAATAAGTAAATCCTTGCACCTTTTGAGATCTGTAACCTTTGAGTTAAGTAACCTCTTCAGTGAAGGATCAGAATTGAACTTATGTATCTCACTCTGGCCATTAAGTCCTCACATGACTTTCCTGTGTCGTCCTTACAGGACAGGTAGCTGGTTACAAATACCCTATAAATTCCTTTTGCCTTACCTAGAATTTATAATAAAAATAACTTCATTTAAAGTTATTAATTTAAAGTTATTCAACTTCATTTAAATAGCCAAAAGCATTATGTCCACACTGTATCCAAACTTTCTTCTGCACTCTAATTTTTGATAAGGCAGGCAAAAATTTTTTAACAAAGTTTGCTATTCATTTATGACCACTCAACTGAATAAAAAAATCAGGATTTTGCTTCTAACAGAATTTATTTTGGAATAAAGCCACAAAAGGAGAAGATTGTTTGGCATACAGTGTTGGCAGATACATAAAAAACTAGGACAGGAGTATGTCAAAACCATAATAAACCTCAAACCAGAATGCTTGTTGATATTTGTTTAGTATTCTGTAGGGAAGAAGGAACGTATTCTGGTTTATGTCAACAGATTCAAGACAATGTATCTCTTCCTGTGTGCTCCTGTGGTTTTGTGCACAGCTCTTCTGTGAAGTCAGAGGAGACAAAGTGATGTCAGTGATCTCTCACAGTTTGGCCTTGACACAGAAGAACAAGATGTCTTTATCTGGGTCCTAATGTAAATCTGGTCCTATTTGTAAATCCAGATGTGCCTCTATACAAAGGACAATCAGATGCCAGTGCAGATCTGATATCTGCTTGTGCTGTGAAAGCAGAAGCACAATGTCACCCTGGAGAGGTGCTGCTCCCCTGTTCTGTACCAGACCTGGTGTTTATGTGAGCAAGGAGATACTACAACTTCAGTGGAGTGTATGAGCTTGGCTCATCCTGCTTTGAAAACCACATAATTCTATGAGAACATAAGAACATTTAGTCAGTTTCTCAAGGTGATAAACTGAATTAAGGCCAGTTCACAAATGTGTTTTTCCTGTGTGCATATCAACTTGACTTTACCAAACTGTTTGGGTAAGATCATTTGACCACTCACCTCTTAAAACTCTCTGTGTGTAACAAGATGTGCTGTCCACTGGCCAGCTCTGCAGCACAACAGAATCCTGCAACAGTTCTGGGAAAGTCTTGGTGTCTTGCTGTGCAAAAAACCCTTTTACTCAGTCACTCCAGACTGTATCACAAAATGCTACCTATTACAAAAGGAGAGATGTTAGTGTACATGCTGCACTTTAATACCATCTTAGCAAAAAAGTTTCCATGGTGATTTGCTCTCATTGCTGCAAGGGAGCTCTCTTTCCAATAGAACCACGGCAAATTTCTGTGTACTGCCTCATTGAAATTACTGCCAAATTCCTCAATTAAAGAAATGTCTTCTAAAGCATCACAATATGTTGTGAAAAACACTTCAGAAATAATGGATCCTAGGTTGATAAATTTTCTGATCTAACAAAAACATCCTAAGGCAAAAGTACTTGGAAGTTTCTTAACACTTTTGTTAAATATATATATATATATGTACACTTTGGATCTCCTATTTGCACACAGCTCTGAATGTTTAAGAGCATCTGATTGTGCTTCATGTCAGATTCTGAGGCAGCTAACTGAAAACAATTGCAGGAAATTTTAGATTTTTCTGAAAGTCTCTGATAGACTGAATGAACAAGTTTACTTAGTTTCCAGTTTGTTCAGTGTGGTCTGAACAAGACACACAACCAGTCAATTTATTTCCATGCTCCATTTAGCTTCATAATGTTTCTGAGGTAGGAAAATAAACCTGTATGTGTGCCCAGCACAGCTGTTTGAGACACACAACAAAGAGAAATCATTGCTTAAGCCTTTCAGAATTGCTAATGAAGAGACCAGCACGCAACTGATTATTTAGATTATTTAGAATGCTGGTATAAGAACCTACACTCTTCTAATATCCTAGTGTGTCCTGACGAGCTTAAAGGTGATTGAGAGCTTCTACTCATAAGCATAGGAATGAATAAGAAATCAGACCTTGCTCAAGGATTACCTGGATGCCATCTGCAGATCAGGCAAGGATGACAATTTTTAGGCATCCCTCCAAAACTCAAAGCAAAGTCTTTGAAACATGAAGAAAAAAAAAAAAAAGACCCATTATTAGGCAGCAAAAAATGAAGCTAAGTAGACTTGCTCTAAATAGGATTTTCTCATAGATACCAAAATAATTGGCTGTTCTCAGAAACCTGTGTAAAACAGGAATCATGGCCTTCAGTGGAGCTTGCTGCCCTGCCTGGCTGTGGGTGCCTAATGCTACAAGGGCAGCAGCTGCTTTAAATAGATATGAATGGCTTTGCTATTCCTGAAGAATTGGAGTGGGAAGTGGCAGAAATAGAGCTTTGAAAATTCTTTGAAATTTAAACAGGAAAGCTTTTTTTTTTCCCCCTTTTTTTTTTTTGGTGTTTCTGGAACCCTTTTCAGATAAAATTCTCAAACTGAGTAAGCAACAACTTTTGTTGTCCTTGAGGCTTTTGTGACCTCTTCAACTGCCTTTCCAAAAAGATTTTTCTTTTCATTTTCTTGGGTAGGGGAAAAACCTCCAAATAAAAGATCCCACCCATCTGAAGCAAGCTAGATTGCATCCTGCTTCTCAGAAGTCATCTGCAGTCCTGCCAATTAGCAATCTGTCATTAGATCATAGACTACATATTATTTTAATGGGGAAGCTCCTGCCACCTCGTGGCAAGAACTTTCACCTTGCTTGACTCAAAAGAGTTAAACCGGATACCTGATACCTTTGTGGAACAAATGTGTAGCTAAACAAACAGAGGCCTTGCTTGGTTTGCTTTGCTATTTGGGCATTATCAATTGTAAATATTAATGCTATTTTAAAATAAACATAATATAAATTACTAGATAAGCTTACTGCAGCTTTCCCCACCCCTCTCCCTGCTGCTTTCTCCATGTTTCTTTCCAAGACAGTCGAAATTAATTCTGTCAGAGTATTAAGTCAGGAGAATCCACAGCAACTTTGGTATTTTTAGAAAAAACTTGTTGACAAGGCACATTGATGAACATCAGAATAGCATTAATTTGTGTTCATCCTGAAAGGTATCTGCATTCATTACAGACTATTTACTTCCATCTATAGGCAATGTTCAGCTCTAGATTCCTTCTAAGGAGCTTTGGTGATATCTTGATGTGCTTCATGAAATCTTTTCTCTGTGAAGAGAAAAACTTAGGATGGTTCTTCCTGTTTCTCTTGTGTTTGGTAGCTGGTGCCAGCTGATGTGGGTCTGTATGTCCATGTGCTGACAGTGTATGGCATCCTCTGAGATGCCTTCAGGGTGCTGCTCAAATTAATCGTGAAGCTGGGGCACTCTCAAAGCAGAGCAACCTGGCAAAAAGAAGGTTTTTATTGACTTGGTTTTTAATCTCTTTGATCTCCCAAGATTAAAATTTCTCATAAGGTCTCATCTAAGAAATACGTTGCAACCATGCTTCAAATCATGACTTAAACAGATTAAATTTACCAAAGGACCTCCCGTCACCACCCCCTCTGAGTGTGAACTCAATTCATCTTAGGACTTGAAGCTGAGATGAGTAGGAGAAACAGATGGAACTCAATTTGCAATAGTTAAGTTTGCCTGTATTGCTATTTTTATGCAAACTGAAATCCTGGTACACAGGATTTCCTCTTCCTAACATGTTGTAACAGTTTCTAATTAAAATACTTGATACCTGCACTCAAGAAATGCCAAACTGACTGCTCTGGAGATTGCAATCTTCATACAGAAGTAAGACAGCAAGTTTAAATACTTGATAAGCAGGACTTGCAATACTATGTTAATGTGGCTTGTCCCTAAGCAATTGCGATGGGGTTTTAAAGTTGATTCACACACAAAACTATATCCATCTCAAATGCTGAAGTACTATTATGTAGTGTAGTTGATGCCAGCAGCTGCTAGAAGAGAAGAATTTTATAGAAAATGAAACTGCAGTTAAAAATGACTGCTGCAATAGGCATCTGCATGTACAAACTCCTACTTTCCCAGCTGTAGTCATCTACAGTCCAATCTGTGCTGATAGTAAAAACTATCAGCGGTTTGGATGTGTAAATACTGAAATTATTGAAGATGCTCTGGGCTGGAACAAGCCTTCCTAGTGGGAAAAGTAGTTCCAACATATAAGGTTATCCCTGTGCCTCCTGACAGCAGCTGGTTTGAGTGTGAATGCTGCAGTTATTTTATAGTTTCTCATCTTGCTCCAAAATGTGTGTGAGGTGAATATAACATGGTATAAACTATTATCAAGGATAGCTATTATCAGGGAGAGACAGCTGTGTGACAACATTCTGGACAATAAAGATAGCTCCTGGGATACTTATTAAGAGAGCAGTCCTGCCAGATGCACTCTGCAGGAAGGATGTACAGCACAAATGCCACATTGTAAGAATTATAATACACAGACAGCTGCTAACACTAATCCAGGGATGTTGGAATAAAATTATAGAAGAAACCTCACTATGAGCCAAAGGAAGCATTTGGCATTTAGCAGCTTTAAAAAACAGTTATGTTCTGAATCTGCAAAGAGGTGAGCTGATAGAAGCTCAAGAAGGCGCTTAGTAGCTCAGCAAAAACTGTTATTGAACAAGGAGTTGGTGAGTTTAGTTTTTCTGCAAGCATGTGGAAACAGTTTTAGGTAGGAATCAGATCAGAGATTTTACTTGACTTTGCAAGGAGAGAAAATTCAGAAAATGGGAAAAATAAATTGCAGGATATTGTGATATTTTATTACTCTGGAAGATAGAGATGAGAATCTGAAAAGTTTAAAATTAACAATGAAATATGGGCTAGAACTAGACCATAAATGGAAAAGGAATCTGAAACTGATAACTGCTGCTTTACTTTCAATAGGATAGTTTCCTGTCATAGGCATAGGAATGGCTCTGGCCTGGATCAAACCTCAGATTAGAAAGAGAAAATATTTGTCTTTTTTCTTGTTATTTCATTTGTTTTGTTTAGGGTTTTCTAGCCCAGAGAAGTGAGTGGATAGTAAATGTTTATGAGTGAAGTTTGCCAAATCAGCAATGGGCAGCAGAATCCCCAGGGAAGTGGGGGTTTCTGTTTAAGTTTTCTGGTTAGTGGGAACTAGAGGATTGATGATGAGTGTGTGTTCCATTTAAGACATGACTTGCACAACAGGTCTGTGAGTGATTTGATCATGGGACTTGGTCATTTCTTTGCAATGGAAAGAAATGCATAAACAAAAGCGTGATGGCCTTTTGGTTTCCAGTAAAAAACATGAAGTGAAATAAAAGGTCTGATAAGCAAATCTTACTTCTTGTGGAACTATATCCTCAAGGTTTTGTATATATTTCTTTGTTCCCAAACTTTCATGGTTGAAAGGGAGTGAAAAGCCACAGTAGGTTCAGAGACATAATTATTTTTTGAAAGGTCACCAATAGCTTGTGACTATTTTGACCTCTACATATATAATACAATGGCACTGTAAGTCCTGAATAAAATACAGGAGGTACAGTAACAAGAGCTAGACATTTACTGGCTTAAGTGTAGTCAATGTGAATAAGCAAGCACTGGAACAGGGGCCTGAGAAGGTTGTATGATCTTTTTAATTGAAGTCATCAAAACTTCCACTGAGTGAGGTGCTGAGCAACCTGATCTAACTTTGGAGTTACCTCACCTGGGACCAGATGGCTGGACTAGATGACATCCCACCAAAAACCCCTTCCAACATAAATTATTCTGTGGTGAGAGGCACCTATTTCTGAACGGCACCAACAGCGATTTTAACACATCATCTGCTAGGGAACAGAGGCATTGTGGACTGCACAGCCAGGCTGCCACGAGAGGGGGGAAATGCTGGGTTTTTAACAAGGCACAGCAAAAGCCATGTGGGGCTCCCACGTGGGTGTAGCTGAGCTGAAAGCTCCGCTCAGATCTCGGAAAGTGACAATTTCCAAATGCCTGCTGTGTGTGCAGCCTGTGACACGAGCTAAGGAAACGGAGGAGGTTTCTTGGTTGCTGCTGTGATGCCAAACAGATCCAGTGCCAAGCTTTAGCTGCTGTATCCAACACAGTGGAATGTGGATTTCGAGCCGGCTGTGTGACCTGAAGAAGGTAACTGTTCCAGGGAGCCTCTAGGTAAACAAAAGAAAAGCTGTAAATCTTATTTTAGCTTCCACTTCTCAACTCTTCTCAGTCAGCATGGGAAAAAGCTGTGTGGGTTTTGTATTTTAAATGTTGTTTAAACAGGGATGCTAATAAGTCATGTTCTTAATTTTGTGTAGTGTTTACAATACTCCTTCAATTTTCAAGTACTGATCTCTGAATGATGATTTAATTATGAGTCTTTTTTATACTTAAACAGTTTCAAAGGCAAATGAGTCTTATTGTTAAAGTATAAAGAATATTTTGCATGAAACTGAGAAGATACTTTGATATAGCAAATCTATAGAAAATTCTTGTAGGTACAATGTACTGCATTTTTGTGCTTATACACAGAAAAGAGATTTGGTAATGTATAGATAAAAATAATTTATTTTAGCAGTCAAACCACTGGAAGAACACACAGTTCCTGCTGAAAAATCTTCCTGAAAATTGCTGTTGAATTCAGGACAAAATTGTAAATATTTGGACCAAAATCTACAGTGTGTATGAGTTTTTATAGCCTCAGAACAGTTTTATTGTGTGAACAAAGTTTGCTACTTTCTCATCAAGCATTTTGAACAGACACATTATATGAACTTCTATATGTATATGATGCTAGAGCAGATAATAAGCTATAAAATTTTAGTTTTTCCTTTAGAGTCCTTTTGTCAGGATCTGGCAGAGTTCTAGAGATTGAGACTGCAGATCTGTCCTGTATTTTGACTTGAGGAATTTGCAACCAAAACATGCTTACAGAAACTAATTTGCCTTTGTGGTACTAACTTGTCAAAATTCTTCTGCTTGGGCAGTTTTTTGACATTTTCTTTTGAACATTTTGCATGCTGAGCTGCCACAAAAAAATTTAACATTTTCTAGCTTAGAGACACAAAGATTTTTTTTTTCCCCTGTGGTAATAAAGTCTGCCTTTGTGGTAAAAGGGTAAGTCTGTGTTTGTGCTTTGACATTTGAAGGAAATCTCTATGGTTGCCACAGAGCAGAAGAGAAACAACTTCTGATTGCTCTCTAATCTTTATGGTTTTGTAGACATGCTGTGCCACAAAGGTTTTTGAGTCCCACAGTGCATGTGTATTTCTGATGCATATTTATGGAAGAAAACCTTCTATTCTAAGACTGTACTGCTATTGGAGGAAGGATTTTGAGGATGGTTGTGTTTCTAGTAGTCACTGTTCCCTTCATCCCATCTGATGTTCTGTGTGTTTTAAGAGGACACTTTACTCAGAAGCAGTTCACTTCTCAACTTTCTCAGCAAACAGTTTCAGTGCACATTTCAGTGTGAAGTTTCCCACAGAAAGAGAACAAGCAAGTTAATATAATGGAAAATCAATCTTCTGCTCTTTTGGAAGCTGTTTTTGGGAGGTGTGAATCCAGAGTGTCGCAGGCTCAGCCTGCCACTTCTGACTGAGCAGTTGGTTCTCTTCAGCACTGAGCTGGTGGCATCAGCAGAGTTTAAAGAGAGGTTCTTTTATGTAAAAGACCACAATAGCCAGAGATCCTAAAATCTTAGGGAGAATGTAGCAGTTTCAGAGTTTCCAATGCTACCTTCCCTTCTGTTTACTATTATTTATTTGTTTTTTTCTTTCCTCCTCCAGAATTCACACCAGCCTTATCAGAAGGAGGGGCATTCAACTCTGCACTGTTAAGCCTACATCCTCTGCAGGCTGGAAATTTTGCTGTTTCCTTGTCATCAGTGTGGTATCTCTGTGCTCCAGCACTTTTTCCACTGGAAAATGGAAATGAAGAGAAATATGACCAAGTTGTTGTGGCTGCTGATGTTCTTTTCTGATATTGTGCCATTCAGCTGTGAGAAATCAATGAGAGAAAGAGCTGTTGAGCTGATGCAAGATGCACGTTTGATTGATGGGTATATAAAATATGTTCAACTGAACCCTCTTTGTGAGTCCTGTCAAGCGAGGAGGAAATGCTGAAGTGTGTAGATTAGCAGAGACATGGGCTGTTAGGAGCACACAGCACTGAGCTTCTGCTGCAGTGATATATTGGGAAGGAATTTTGGTTCAGGAGGTATTTAATGTAGGACTGTGTTATTCTAAACACTGTGGATCTCTAGCCAGGTGTCACAGTTTAACCCCAGTTGCCACTGAGCCCCACACAGCCCTTGCTCACTTGTCCCTCTGGCGGGCTGAGCGAGAGCATCAGAAAAGTGAGAAAACTTGTGAGTTGAGACAAAGACAGCTTAATAAGGAAAGCAAAAGTCACTCACAAAGAAAGCAAAATAAGGAATCGATTCACCACTTTTCCCATGACTAAGTTGTTCAGCCATCCACAGGAAGCAGGGCTCTATCATACATAGCATTTTCTTGGAAAGATAAACATCACGATTCTGAACATTCCCTGCCCTCCTTCTTCTTCCCAACTTTATATGCTGAGCATGACTCATATGGTCTGGAATATTCCTTTGGCCAGCTGGGGTCATCTGTCTCAGCAGTGTCCACTCCCAACTTTTTGTACATCCCCAACCTGCTCGCTGGTGAGATGGTGTGACAAGGAGAAAAGGCAGAAAAGCAGAGTGAATTTTAGGCATCGGTTGATGCAAGGATTATTGGTAATTAATGGGCTAAGGGACTATAAACAGTGGAAGAAATTACACTTGGGTTTAGAAAGGGAACAACTTATTTCTATCACAAGCCCTATTTGTTTTCTATTCCAGCCACAATGACTTTGTACTGCAGCTGAGAATACTTTACCAAAATAGACTCAGTAGAGTCAACTTAAGAGAACTCAACAGGACCCACACAAACCTTGTGAAACTTCAGGCTGGTTATGTGGGAGCTCAGGTATGTACTGCTGTGGTGGTGAGGCTCAAACTGTATTTCTACATTTGTTTCTTTCCCAGCCACAAAAGTACTCCTAGCCTTGATTTTGATTCTTTATGTTGAAAAAGGAAAAAAACCCAATAGAACTGAAAACCACAGACACTCTTTCATAACAATTGTGTTTCAAAAGTTCAGGTTTTATAATTGAGGTACTCTTAGTCAAAACAGCAGCATTTGTTTTGTAATATATAGAATAAAGGAATCTTATATTTGCTTTCCTGCATGTACTGTGGAACAGCTGAGTGTATCAGGAGGCCTTAATCATGTCTGGAGTAGGTGCTCTTGCCTTGCATCATAAATCTTTCTTTGGGGAAAAATCTGTAGTGGCAACTCCTTTGTAAACTGCAGGAAGTTATTTTGGTCTGTGCTCCTGAACTATGAGCAAACAGAAGTTTCCAAGCCAAAACACAAGTTATCTGGTTTACCTGTCAATGTCTCTTTCAGTTTTGGTCAGTGTATGTTCTTTGCAGCGCTCAGAACAAGGATGCTGTGCGCCTGACCTTAGAGCAGATCGATGTTGTCAAGAGGATGTGTAGCAGCTATGAAGAGCTGGAACTTGTGATGAGTTCCCAAGGTGATGCTCCTTCTTGTAAAAGAATTTTTAAAAATGTTATGGCAGGAGGTATGTACAGAGAGATGCCACCAGACAAGTTATTGTGCTATAAAGAGTAACTTCAACATTTCCTCTGAATCACAGTCACTGACTGTGCACAGCCCTGGTCCACTGCAGTCATGAGAAAATTTGCCATATAAACATGTACTCTATAAGCTCTAATTCCACGCAAATGTCTTTAATATTGCTTGCAATTTACACAAACAATTGCTCCTTGGTAGTGCTGGCTTCTTATCTTTCATGGAATTCCTTTGGAATGATCTCCCTTCATGTTTTCCAGGTATCTCTGACAGTAGAAGGATTGCATGTTTGATTGGAATTGAAGGTGGCCACTCCATTGACAGCAGTTTGGCCACACTGAGGATGTACTATGACTTGGGTGTTCGTTACATGACTTTAACACACTCCTGCAACACTCCTTGGTAACTATTGTGCATATTTTTGTGTGACTGTCTAATGCAAAGGAGTGGCAGCTGCATGATGGGAGAACTACAGATTCAGACACAAACTTATCCTTGAAAGACTTTGAACCAAATCAAGGTGATAGATTTTGGGGGAAAATCATCTGCTGTGTGTACAGTGGGAGACTACATCCATTATGTAGCGCTTGTTACGATCATAATTTGGACACTTGACAATCTGCTTGTCTTAAATGCCTTCACAAACAGCAACATTAGTGAACCTGAAAGCAGTTGTGAACATAAAGCATAGCCTGAACAAGATACCTATGATGTAGTTTATTATCCCCACATTTGGCTATGTGATATTGTAATAATTTTTCTGGTGTGTAGTGTAAGAGTTTTCAGCTGCTGATACTGTATTCTCCAGAATAATACGATGTTTCTTCTCCCTCACTCCCTTTTTTAAGGTCTGAGTCATCATCTAAAGGAATACACAACTTTTATCCTAGTGTTATTGGTCTGACTGCATTTGGCCAAGTAAGGATCTCTTTCAAATGCTAATCTGGGCAATTTGTCATGCAACTAACAAGTTCTGGCCTTATCTTCTCAAAAGCAAATTGTCATTAAAAAATTAATTACTGGAAGTTCTTGATAGTTAGGAGGTGATCAGGATTTAGTCAAACCAAATTCCCTGTGATATTTCTTAGCGTAAAGGAAGTGTTAGATTTAATGAGAGTTGTTTTAATACAGATTAGATGTATGAATTCATATGTGCAAACAATGAGATGTGAATAATACTTCCAATGACTTTTTTTAGATTGACTAAGTTTTCTAAGTTTTGAGCATGTGACGGCATGCTGGCTAATTATAAGTGAATAAATCCCTAATGAATTAATATGTACATAGAAACCAATACAGGCACAGCATGTTTATGACTAGCTAACAGCTGCAGAATTAATCTATCTGTTTACATAAACCAGCTAAATGGCTTCCTTTCAGGAAACTTAATACTGACATGTTGTCTGTACATCTGTTTTAGGAAGTGGTAAAGGAGATGAATCGCCTGGGTATGCTGATAGATTTATCTCATACTTCGTACTCCACAGTAAAAGCTGCCCTCAATATCTCAAAAGCACCAGTAATTTTCAGCCACTCATCAGCATTTTCTGTTTGTAATCACTCAAGAAATGTTCCTGATGATATCCTCCAGCAACTGGTGAGTGATATGGTTCTTGGGTTTGTTTTTGGAGGAGGGAATTTGTTGGTTTTGCTTCTTGGGGTTTTGTTTTTCGTTTTAATGGCAATGTTTGCGTGAGCTGCAGCAAACGTGCATTCAAATCATGATGTTTACTTTCCATCTCCTCATCCCCAAATTTGATTTATAAGCAGATCCTTGAGCAGCAGCTTACAATTGCTTCTGAGACATTTTCTTTGGGTTGTGTTTAGCCTTTGATTACAAAAATAAAGTGTTTGCAAATACTTTGAAATTCTGGTTGAGTTTGTTTGATGTAGTCACTGCACTTCTGCTGATTCAGTCTACATGAAAGTAAAATGAACCCAGAGGAAAAGGACAAGGAGGCAAAGCCTTGTGTTGCCATCTGAACTTTGACTTAGTGTTGCTGCTCTCACTGATGGATGAGTGTAGAAGATTCTATATAAGATGGCCACGAAGTTTGCAGGGCACGAGTGTCCACTCATCACCTGTTGTCTCTTCATATCTTTCAGAAAAAGAACAAGGGAATTATCATGGTGACTTTCAATGCAGATGTACTGGCCTGTGGCAGAAGAGTTGTTAATATTTCTACCCTTGCAGGTTTGATGTTAATATACTGCAGTTTTTGTGGGTTCTAAGAGTTTGTATGAATTCTATGAATATCTTGATCCATGCATCATTTTCAAGGTCATGTAAATGACACTGTTTGTTTATTCTGTCCACACCTTAGCCCAGCTCAAGGTACTTTTTGAGCTAATACTCATTAAACAATAACAAAAGGTACAAGATGTGTGTGTAGCTGGATGACACGATGCTCACAAACAGAGACAACAACCATTAATCCCAAAGTAGCTGTTACTTTCTGGAAAACACCTTAAGCCTATGCAATTAAGAGTGGGAAACATAGGTATGTAATGGATTATGAAAATTTTATTGGTATAATTGGGCTACTTGTGAGGAATGAATGTATTGTGATCTCTTTCTTCATTTGCATTTCATAAGTTTAGTTGTTATTTTGAAGGTTGCTGCCTGATGTGGTGTCTTTTGACTTTTTAAAAAAGGATTTGATCAAGAACCCATGATTAAGGAGAGCTGTTACCTAGTGCCAATATGTGTGAACTGTAATATTTCATTTTTGCTAGATGCTTAGATGTTGTTTTCTTGATATTTTCTTTCAGATCATTTTGACCATATAAAGGAAATTGCAGGCTCAGAATCGATAGGAATTGGTGGTGACTACGATGGAGTGGAACGGTTAGTAAAATACATACATTGACATCTGCTCCTTAAATTATGTGGGTTTTGATTCATTTAAGGGGAAAAAAAGAAGGCAGACCAGAAAACTGATATCGGATTATCTTGTAATGAGCACTAAATCAAGATCTATGAAAGAGGAGCACAATGATTTCTTTTTAGAATTGCATGAAGCAGTGCTACAAATGTAGAGATTGATCCTCATGGAATAGAAAAATAACAAAAATGTTAGTTATCTCAAAACAATGTCAAAGTCTCGTGGAAATACAATTTAAAACAGCTGTTTAATGCAGGTTTTGCAGCTTTTTATTTCTAAATTCTTTATATTCTGACAAGAATTAGCACAAGGCGTAGATCAATTTTGCTTTTTGTTATTTCTTCAGTAGAGGGCTCTGAATATGTTTCTTTCCACTGCCTAAACAATTGGCTTAATTCAAACCAATATTATTATTCTAATTTTTATTTTTTAAAGTACTTTGTAAACAACAGAGTTCACAAAATCGTCTGCAACTCCAAAGCTCATCGTGTGTTCGTAGGTTTCCTTTTGTTCTTAGTTACATGAGTGGATTGCCCCAACTTCATCTGTGATGCAGCTGTTTCCTCTTACTCTAAAGGCCAGGTAGAAAGTGTGAATTAACCTATACATGAATTTCTGGGGTTCTTTCCCCCTTTTGTTCTAATATACTCCCATGCTGTTGTCTTTCCTCTATAGAAGTGCATCTTCAATCCAATTGTGTTCTGTTTATTGTGTCCTATATGAAGAAAAAGCCTTTTGTTGTGCCCCAGTCCTGTTTCGTTTGTCAGATAAATTCTCAGAGGAAGAATTGGATCCAAAGCAAGCTCATGTCAAAAGTCAATATGTGCAAAAGACTATTTAAAAACCTTTCTCTCCATTTTGTCAGTGATGTTTGTTGAATTCTCTTGTGTGACTCTTGCCAACAGCTTTCCCGAGGGATTGGAGGATGTCTCTAAATACCCTTCTTTGATAGAGGAACTTCTTAGAAGAGGATGGAATGAAACTGAACTGAAAGGAGTCTTAAGGGAGAACTTTCTCCGTGTCTTCAGGGAAGTAGAAAATGTAAGATTAAAATCCAAACTGAATCTTGATTCTCACTAAGAGGGAAAGAGGAACTGTTGGTGTTCTGTTGTTTAATTTTTTGGGTGGGCTTTTCCTTTTTCTTTTTTTTCATTTTATGTGTTTTGTTTTGGAGGGTTTTTTTTGTTCCATGAGAGAGATATGAGGGAATGTAAGCACCTAATTCGGTAAATCCAAACGCTGGGAAAGAAACCAAGATGGCAAGACAGCGTTAGCAGCATAAAGGAAAATGAGAGAGAGCAGACAAAGCTCTTTGGAAGTTTTTCTCTCTGCAGTAATCTGATAAGCACACATCAGTGACTTCTAAATGGAATCACTTCATGGTTTGGAGAAACTGCGGATGTACCAGCATCACAGTCTGGCTGTGCTCGCTGGGGCAGGAAGGAATGTTGACTCCTGCAAATCAATTTAATTCTTGTCATGAGATTGGGCTGCTGTTCAAAAGGCTTCTGCCACGACCAGATCACTAACAAGCCATAAACATAACAACTGGATCACAACGAGCTTTAAGTATAAATGGTAGAAGTTAATCCAGACGAATGAGGGAGGAGAGGAGGGAAGGAGACTGGGTAAGACTAGGGCCTCCCCAATGGTAACCTTTACAAACACCTCTGCTGAAAATTCCAGACTGCTTGCCTCCTACTGCTGTTATTTACAGGGATAAGTAAGTAGATATTATGCACAAAGTCTTAGAGACAACAGGTATTTCATAGTGATCTTTCTTCCACTTGTCTTTTTTGGGCATGTTGGATGAACAGACATTAGGGAAATTTGTTCTATTCCAGTTAACGTGCCAAAATATCTACATAATGCTGACTTCATTGTGTGGCAGACTGACATTATGAAGAAGCTCAAATTCATCACACCTAACCAATCTGTGGGATTCTGTAACATTTTTTCCCTTCTAAATTAGAGATGTTGAAGCTGTGTCTTGAGAGTGTGTGCTCATTTCAAGGAAGAAAGCTCATGAGTTTGTTTGCTCCATATGTGGAGAGAGCCAAGACAAAGAACAGGCAGACCCATGACCCTTGCCTGTAACGCATCTGTGCTGAATTCTGGGAAGTGTTTCATGGGAATGCAAACAGCAGAATAATGGTGTTGATTTCCTCACATACAGATCTGGTTTTGCAATACAGTTTGGGTTGGGTAACTTGCATTGAATTTGCTAGCTGCATAGAGATTTTTGCTGTTGTGCCAGTCTGGCTTTCAAGGACAACCTTTTGAATTTTGGTAGGTGCGGAACACTTTTGCAGAAATGGACATAGGTGAAAGTGAAATTCTGCAAGAAGTACAGAATTCCTGTCGCCTAGACCTGCGTAAGCCTCAGACTCAGCCATCCAGGTCCTTTGGATTTCCTTCTGTGGCACAACCTTTCAGTCTGACACTTGTATCCTGTTTAATGCTGTATTATCTATCATAGGATCTGTGGAGTCTAGAGAGAGATTTATGCAGTACTCTGCAATGCAACTACTTATCTTTCTGTGATTTGTTAATGGAAAACTATAATAAATTTTAATCATAATTTCTATGAATTCATCTGCATACTTGAAAAATCATGTAAATTATAAATGATGTAGCAAAAGCATCTAGAATTTGAAGTGATAAATTCTGTATCATCTCACCTAGACCAGGAGCAACATTGTTAATGGAAAATAGTCACATTTAAAGAATAAATTCTGTAATACTTGATGTATGGTTTTGGTACCCATATGGTGGAATAAATACTGAGTCCAGAAGCAGCAGTTCCACACAGGAACTAGAGATTATGATTAAGACATCTGTGCTAAGAAGTATTTAAATATTACTTCTTGTTAAATCATACAACTTCCATCAATAATTGATGGCTTACTCAGAGAAGACCATCCCCTGCCATATGGAGAAGAGTTTGGTTTGCTTTTTTTGTTTGCTTGGGCTTTTGTTTTGTTTTTTAAGATGCCAAGATGAGTGACAAGCCTATTCCAGTTTGAACTGCATGCCTACAACCAGCTTTAGGGACCCATCCTGCAGTACTAAACTCTTATTTTTGAGCCCTGAGCAGGACAGTGGGCAACTGGACACTGACTGAAGGGTGGAGGTAGATCTCTTACATTCAGGTGCAGAAAACATTGTAGATACTTTTCTCTAATTTGAGGACAGCCTGTTTGATGTATTTTCATGATGATGGGAGCAAGAACAAGTGAACCAGGAATTCTGGTTAGTAAGAGGGTTGTGGAAATCTTTTTGACATTTAAACAATTATCCTTATCAGTAACATGTTTTATTATTTCATTTCTATTCTAGCTGGCAAAAATCAGACCATGGCTAGTGGGTTCATAGACATGAGAGTAGACAGAGATCCTTTTTATTATAAACCTGCTGTTTTGGCCTTTGGAATATGTTTTGAAATACACAAGGTGTGTGAGTTTAATAGCTCCTGTTGCAGAGAAGAGCATATTTTGAGATAGGCCTGTTATTCATAGGCTCAAAATGGACATTTTAGTCAAATATACTGAGATTCATTATAAAATCATAAGATGGAAGCACTACATCTTTGTATGGTCAGTTTCCAGTGCTTGCTGGTAAATGCTTTCCCATGATACTCGCTCTTAATTGTGATTTTATGATACCAATTTTTATTTACTGACATGACATCTACAAAATTTAGCCTTAGTGTAGAATAAAAGCCCTGTAATTGATCTAAGGAAAGCATTTTTAAACACACAAAGTATTTAACAACAAAAAGAGAAAGCTGAGCATCAATAGGATGAGAAAACAGCATATTAGTTTTTCTCTAGAGGAATTTGAGACTTTTCCTACCATCCATTTCTGCACTCCATGTACAAGTAGGGTTTCTGGAAGGACCCTGTTCTTTTACAGCTTCAAAAATAAGCTTTATTAATTCTTTTGATAAGATGGTCTCATTGATAAATATATTCTAATTATACTCCTGTATGTTACCAAATTCTTTACAAATCATGTGTACAACAATCTAGCTGCACACAAGCCACCTTTTAAAGAACAGTCTCAATAAATACTGATCTTGGACATGCATGTAGAAAAGGGAATAACTGATTCAGAAGTCTGGCCTCCCTGATATTGCTTGACTCTCATCAGAACATGTGTTACTGGTAAAAGGATGAATTCAATAAGGAAAATGTTTAATTCCCATCAGTACTTCTTCTAATGGGTTCATGAGCCATTGGAAAACTGCCATCCATGGTCTCTTTTCTCAGAACTAGTACTCTGATATTTTTTTCCTTACACAAAATGTAAGATGCTTCTTTATTCCTTCCAGCTGTTTTCTTTATACTGTATTGTCACTTTACTGCCTGCTAATTTTTACTTTTTTACCTTCCCATACTACAGCATAGACTAAAATTATATATTCCTTTTCTTAAAGATACATCAAAAACTTTTACGTGACTTATCTATAATGTATTGCACTTATTTGTTGACTGCTTGTGCAATGAGTAAATTGTAACTTTGTGGCAAAACACAGACATGAAATTTCAATAAAATATTGTTTAAAATTGTGTAAGGATACTGGTGTAATCTCACAAAACCCTATAGGTGTTCAGAGGCCCATGAGACCCTGAAAGAACCATGCACCCCTGTGGCAGAAAGAAGGCCAGAGTATCATGAGGACTCTGGGTCAGTAACAGAGGGAAGGGTTGCCCCTTCCATGACAGGCAGGGGAATTTCGAGTAGGTTTAATCCTGGATGTAGGCAGTCAGCCTCATCTAAACTCAGACACTGCTAAACCCATCCAAGCAAGTGCCCATGGGAAGGGATCAGTCACTGCAGTGAGTCCAAGAGGAGAGTGTCACCTGCAGCAAATCCCTGCTCAAGCTGCCAAGGCATGGAGAAGAAGGCATATGGGGAACCAGGCGGGCTGCTTGCATCATGGTTAGGATAACCTCTGCCTCACTGCACTTTCTCAAAGATGTGTCCTGATCTAGAAGTCCCTTTTCCAGTTACAATGTTAATTCAGGGTGCTTCAAATAAGCTGCTTGTGTGAAACAAAATCAGAAGGCAAACCTAACAGATGAAATCTTGCACACTGATTATCCATGTTATCTAGCTTATTTAATAGATGCAGCTAATTTATTTTTCTTAAATGATCAAAACCACACAACTTGAAACATGGTAGAAAAGCATCTTGTTAGAACTTCAAAAGTAAAATCATGTAAGATACAGCTGTGACTGCTCTCAGAAAAACTAGTGACCCTTCACTCTGATGCTGGTGTCTCCAGTCCTGACAGCAACTTGTAGGATTCACAACTCTGCCTTTGTAACAACTCAAGCATAAAATGATTGTACTCTATTTTCTGCCTCCCAATGGGAGGATGATTCATGCTGCAATTGAATGCCTTTGCCCTGCCCCAATTAATAACAGCCATTTGCATTGGTAATTTGAAAGCATCCAAGTTGAGCTGGCAGATTCTGTTATGGCTGCTGGTATCAGTGAAGTACCAGATATAAGTGAGATACAAACTTTTTAATAAGCTTTGTTGGCTGCCAAATGAAAGAACGCAAGTCATAACTTACCTCTTCTAAATAATGAATTGTGCTAACATGAATTCTGAAAATATTTATTACTGCTTCTGTAAATCTCAAAATCTGTGTACTACAAAGCACCTTAGGCTGATTTTCAAAAGACCCAAAGTTGAAAGCATCTTAAACAATTCAAGGCTCATGCTTTTACATATGTGATATGAACAGCCAAGAACTACAGACTTAATATTGATGCAGACTATTGATCTGGTTCTAAAAGGCTGGCACCAGGGCCCTTCCCCTTGTACTATCCTTTTCCTGACTCATGGACTGTAGCATCCTCAGAAATAAAAAACTTCAGTTCTGAGTTGTCTCATCTGGGCAAGTGGTGATGCTAGAAACCAAACCTCCAAAGTCTGCTGCTGCTCCTCTGACACATACAACAGTTCTGTCACCTAAAATCAGAGAAGTTCAGTTCCTGTATCAAACTTCCACCCAGTAGGTGACTTGTCTGGGCCATGGAAGTTCTCCTGCATGGGATACAAACTGCTCAGCTGCGCTTAACACCAACATTCCTTCTTGCACGTCATTGAGTGGCTCAAGCAACACACCAGCATATTTCTCTGTTTCAAGGTCAGCAAACATTGTGCATTGAGTCTAACCACCTATATGAATATGAGTTTATTAACTGTGTTTGATTTTACACCTAAGATCCAGTGGGCATATGCACCACAGGATCAGCTTGGCAAAGCCAGGCGTGGCATCCCTGTCCCGTTCTGGAGCGAGGAGCGAGCAGTGCCCCAGCAGTTGGTGCCACAGCCAGCTGGGGCTCCTGCACTGCTCTGTCCCTCATTGCAGGTTGTCTCCCCCATTCCTTGAGACAGCACCGGTGTTTGTATTAGCAAGCCAGCTGGTCTTGCAGAAAACTTTTCCTCCTTCCAGGGATGAGTTTCCTGTTGATCGTGTCAGTGATTGGGTTAACCATGCTCATTGTTAGGGGAGGGGAGGAGTGAAAAAGCAGAGTGAGACTGCAGCAACTTGGATTTCTTCCATTTGCTATTGAAAGCAGCAGTTCTGTTTGCTCTTCTCTGGATTTATACATATGGAAATGATCAAATTGCTTCAAATTCTGAAAATGTAACACGTCTAAACTACAAAAGAATTAAATAACCAGAAGATTCTTCCCACTAATAGTGGCTTTATTTGCTCTTAAGTTTTGTTGGATTTAATTTGCAGACACAGAGCAGTATTTTAGTTGATCTGCTGAACCATTTTCAGGACAGACTGTGATCCTGGATGACCCTACTTGGACTGTTCTAGAAGGCTTGATTCAGTGGTTCAAGAATTATCTTTTTCTTTTTCTTTCTTCCTTTTTAAAAAATCTGGTCTTGATTTTTTTTCTTGCTGTCCTACCTAAAAGCCTTACATCTACACAGAACAACTTGACATGGGAATGGTTATTTGCTGCTATTTTAATTATCTTTTTTGAAATCTTCTGACATCAGAGAAACGAAAAAGTTCCTCACTAACCTTCATGTTTATTTATAACTTCATTATGATCTTTTTTTTTTCCAAAGCAAAAGCAACAACAAACCCCTCCTTCCAAAAACTGTGACGTCAGAGAGGTATTGGACTTGGTTCAGTTGTTTCTGTCATGAGACAACAAACAATGGAAGGGAAAAAAGAAACAAGCTAAGTAAATAAAGTTCAGCATTTATCTTACAGCAGAAAAATGTTGCTGCTTCTAACTAAGGCTCTGGTCCTAACAATCAGAACTCAAATGAGAGGGCACTTGACTTTGCTCTTTTGCTGTTGCATCTCCCCAGATTGTTTTATAAACTCCATTAAGATGATTCTTTCCTCTGTAAAATGGGTGTTTTCCTCTGAAGCCCTTTCTCAGCACCTGGTCTGTTTTCATAAAACATTTCTTTTGTTGATTCTGCAAATAAAGGAAAACAGAAAGCCCAGGAAACAAGAACTGAAGTTCCCCTGAGGGTTGTTGCTGAGAAATAAAATAAAGATCAAACTAAGTGAGATTAAAACTGAAGCTAATACAAGTTTCATCACACAATTCAAAAGAAGGTTCCTTTAGACTGGAATAAAAATATTTGTAAAAAGTTTAATACAGCTTTGGATTTGGATTAATCTTCCTGAGTTTCTTCCTGTAGATAAACACAGCATCACAAGAATCTTGTCTAGGCCTGTGCTCAGTTTCTTCTCTGAGCCCTTTATTAAAAATTAAATAGACCATGACAAATCTACTGATGCTAAAAATGTAACTGATCTGAAAATTGATCCACAGAGTAGTATTTTTTTTCCAGCATTTTAATTCTACACTAAAACTTACTGTCATGTTTAACAAGTTTGTTGTAGAAAACCTTGATACAGTTGTTCTTATTTGAATGTGCAGAACCTGGGTGAATAGGGAAGAAATGGTATCTCAGACTAAGCAACATTTCAGTTTCTAAAGATGAGACTAAGGTTTCTTTGTAGAAGTGGCTATTCTGTGTATCAAATACAGTTATAAATAATTTTACAAACAAAGCAGAAGTTCCTTAAAGTAAATAAACTTTGAAGATAAGTGGCACCATAGTGTCCTCTTGTGGTCTTTTAATGTTCAAGCTATGATATGTTTTCAAGCAAAACAGCAACATTTTCAGTTGTGTTTAGCAGAAGAGCTCCTGTCATGCCACGATGAGCCTTTCTCTTGGAAATGGTCTGTGGAGGAGTGCACATTGCATCTCCTACAAGCATTTATTACATGGATGCTCATGTCGTGGTCCTCTCCAAAGGATCTCTTCCAGCCACTGCCTGTCCTTGTCATGGGAACTGGATCCTGGCCTTTATGAGTGAGAAACCTTCACAGCCGGGTTCCCAGTTCCAGCCTGCTTTGTCCACAAGGCTGGTGTGATGCTTACATGTGGAGAAGCAGGAATGTGCTGAAAACCAAAGTTCACTGTGGTGAAATGCTGGCCATGAACTGGCAGAATTCCTGCCAAGCCTGATGTCCTGGGAAACTGTACCTTGGCAGTGAACTTTGTTTTGTTATTTTATTTCTGATGGTCAGCTCTTGGCTATTTGTCCCCCAGGTTCCACTCTGGTGGGAAAAATCTTTCAGAACAACAACAGTTATAGATTCCCTGCTGTGTTAGGGGCAACATAATTTTAGAGATGAATTTTAAAAAAATTCTGAATTTTATGACAATGTTATGACTTATTTCTACAGATGATGCTTTTCACTTGGCCTTGATTCTCCTAGTTAGAAAAAAATGAAACTATTTAAAATCAGATATCTCTCCATGAAATTCAGGAAGAAAGGAAGATAAGCTGTCCTTAAACACAGTTTCAGATGCTGTGTCTATCCTTTAAACAGATGGGAAACCACTTGCTTTGAGAAGGAATTGAAATGATGATGCTTTTTGTTATTTGATCGAGGTTAACATCACATGTTGCAAGTCTGGAAGTTAACAACCCTCCCGAGCTCATGTACCAGGGCCTTCCAAGGTGTGCACCACACCCCTTGTGAGTGCTAACACTGATGGTAATTCTGTGTTCACTGTCTCCTAGGATGGCTGTGTGAGCACCACAGGGGAACCCAGAGCCCTGCCTGCCAGGGAAGGGATGAAACTCCATGCACACATGAGCCAAGCCTGTCTGCCAGCTGAGGATGGGTACAGTCACTGTTCTCATGCTGGGCTCTAAAAGCCAGGCTCCTTTTTTAACGCTTCAGAGGTGGTCACCCACAGTAAGAAGTGTTCAAGGCAAACTTGACCTCACTTGCCTGCCCTGAGGATTTATGTCAGGCTCCACAGCAGTTTACTAAACTACTCTTCTGCAAGACTCAGAGTTTCTCACACAGCCTTTGAGTTGAACACCAGTTGTCTGCTGTGGAAGGGTACTGACCTTTCAGCTGGAAGCTTTACCTGCTTAAGGCACTTCACAAATATCCAGTGGCTTACTAATGAAGAACTGAACTGTGTCTTTGATTACATGGTTTGTAGTTAGTACCAATTTAAAAGCAGTTCCTGGTTGTGTATCAGAGGGGACTTGCTGATCTTTAGGCTGCTGATTTCACTGTAATCAGTGAAAATGTAAATGTGCTGTAAATGTACACTAGAGCACTGAAAATACAGACCTTTTCTCTTCCAGTAAGCCTTCTAACAATCTAATAAGATTCTGCAGAGCTGAACGTATTGGTTTTTGCTGTGAAACCACCAGGCTTTTTTCTTGGAAGTGCAGTTTCTCTCTGTTGGTATTGGAGTGGGGTGTGGAGAAAGATGAAAAAAAAAAATGCTGTTTCAGGTAAATACTGTACTATTGTAGATCACCCAGTTTCATTCCAGCATCATATTCATGTCAGAAAACTTTTGAGCTTATGATGGCTGCTCATACCATTCAGAGTAACAGTCACTTATTATCATCAGAAAAAAAAAAAATTTAATCATCTAGATGGAAATTGTGTTCTCTTACAAACCAGATGCTAAACAAAGTTGATATGGGTAGATAACTTCTCAGCTCTAAATAACGTCTTTCTGCAAGTCCCTAAAGAACCTTTGTCCTTAGACAAAAGAAATATTTTTGCTTCAATAGACTTGAATGGTTTCCTAGGGCTCAATTCTCTCCTAAGACATTTGGGTAGTTTCCATTCCAGAGAAGGGAGTTGCTGGTACATGTGCATGAGCCTCATTTTTTTAAAAAAACTTTTTTTGCTCATGGGTTACAATTTCAGTACCACTGATTTTATGATACTAAAATGTTTTGTGATGGCATAGATGCAGATTTGGTGCCTAAAGAGTGGTGTCTCCTTGCCACATTTGCTTTCAAAGTGCCATGAGAGGGAAGTACCCAGTTTAATTCTTCTTCCTGAAAAAGCATGACTTCAAAAACATTAACTTTGGAGACTTATTTCTTAGTCTCTGTCTCTTTTTTCTAGGCCAGCTTATTTAGACCAGACACTTTCATTCAAAAGCTTTATAAAATGGAAAAGACGAAAGAAGACTGAACATGGAACAAACATGCTTTATGGTTAATTGGCATCTTGCCCTCTTTCTATATAAAATTCTTTGTCCCTCATCAATTAATTTTCCTGTTTTCTTGGTGAGGTTTAGCTTGTTAGGTCAAACCTTTCTTGGAAACTAAGGAAATGTAATTCAGAGGGTAAACCAGAAAATGCTGCTTTTTGCCTCTGGGGGGAAAAATTACTGCTTGTCCAGAAAAAATTGCAAGTAAAACTTTATAGATCTCAGGGGACCACATTTACAAACAGGTTCATTATAGGGTTATTGGGGGGGAAAAAAAAATCTCACTCTAGGTCTTCAAAAAACTAGGAGTTTTCAATAGAGGAAATTCTGTTTTTTTCTAATCTCCTCCAAAACTGATAAGGCTGTTTATGGGATACACACAACCACATGAAGATCCTTGTTGTTCCCCCCAACAGAGCAATGCGTCAAAAGTAAAATGTAGGTTACATGAAAGCACAGGAGTCTTAGAAGTGTTTCCACCTGTCTGATCAATACCAGGAGGTGTAATTACTGTAACTGGCCCCAGGAGTGGTCCACCAGCAACCCTGTGTGAAGTGAACTGTGAGACCTGTACCCCCTTGGCAGCAGTCACTCCACAGCATGGATCCTTCACGTTTATTTCAAACCCCAACTAATTAAAAGTAGACTTATTAGTCAGTTCTCATGAACAAAGCATTCTCCCTCATGTTTATCCCTCTCCTGCTCATTAGAAATTTTTCTTCCTCTCAGTGACCTGGGGGGTGCTTTGTCAAAAAGGCAGGACATACTCAGAAAGCTTGGGGTGAGGTATTTCTGAGCACGGGAAAGGTCCAGCCTTGGCCTCTTCCTCTGCTCTAAGCTTTGCATCCTCCTGTGTGATCTGAAGATGGATCTTACATCCGTGCTGGAATGTCTTGTCACTGTACACCCATTAGATCTGCATTAGGGACTACTTCAGTCTACAGAAATCTACAGAACTAGTTTGAATTGACAGTCCATAGTAAAACACACTAGTTTTCTTCTGATGGTTACACAACACATTAAAAAGAGATCCTTCTACTGTCAAGGCCAGCTTTCAAATGCAGACAATAAATGGCACTATCAACTACTAATTCACGTTTAAACTCTGTGTGAAGGCTACCATATTCTAAATGAAGGCCAAGATACCCACTGCTGGCGCAAGATTCTACAAATGTGAAGGCAAAATCTAATTTTGCTCGCTCGGAGGGAAGAGGGAGGGTGGCTGGCGTGCCCTGATGCCCCCGAGCTTTACGGAGGGGATGAGGGGATGTCACCGCTTTGCCTCCAGAGTGGGATTGAACAATGTGTCCCCCGGCTCCGCAGCCCCCGTCTGAGCGGCAGGGCCACAGCGCATCCGTCGGCTGCCTTAGCAACCGGCTGCTTTGCATCCAGCTACACCACCCTGGGGCCCGGCCCGCATGCAAATCTCCTCAGGCAGCACCTTCCCCGCGCTCCCCCAGCGCTGCCATGTTCCCCCTTTCCCCTGGGCTTGCTCCGCTTGCACATCCCTGCCCAGAGTTCCGTGCCGCCGGAGCCGAGAGCGAGCACAAAGGAAACCCCAGCGCTGCCACCGCAGGCACAGGAAGCGGGGACAGCTGCACATGGCCCGGTACCGGCACCCTGCACACGGCCCGGTACCGACACCCTCCGTATGGCCCGGTACCGGCATCCTGCACATGGCCAGGTTCCGACACCCTCCGTATGGCCCGGTACCGGCATCCTGCACACAGCCCGGTACCGGCATCCTGCACACGGCCCGGTACCGACACCCTGCCCATGGCCCGGTACCGGCATCCTGCACATGGCCCGGTCCAGGTACCCTCCGCACACCCGGTTCTGGGTGTGCCACTGCGCCTTCCGCTGTCCCGCCAGCCCCACGCCGGGCTGGAAGCGGCTGCTGGGAGCCGTGATGTCCCTAACCAGTACTCTTGGCTGCCCGGCCCGGCGGGGCTCTCGGGTCCCCTGCCCGCAGCTCGCTTGCCGATGCTTGCCCGCACCATCCCGTCCTTCCGGGCGATCCGAGACCACCCGGCCCCATCCCTGGGGCTCGCCCCATCCCCGCCGCCGCCATTTGCTAGGCAGGAGGGATGCGCGGGTAGCGGCGGCGGGGGAGGCAGCCCCGGACACGGCGGAGGGGAAATTTCCTCCCCGAGGCGGCCCGGCAGCGCCCGCAGGGGAGGGCGGCGGGCGGAGGGCGCCCG
>VWYP01033145.1:287449-403089 GCA_013400435.1 Pycnonotus jocosus | reverse complement strand
CGCTGCCGCCGGTGTCAGCCCGCGGGCCGGGCCGGACCGGGCCGTGCGGGGGCAGCGCTGCCCGCCCGCCGCAGCCGGGGATGCCCTGCACACGCGGGGTTCCCCGGAGCGCGCAGGAGCCAGCCCGGGGTTCCCTCCGCACCCCCAGGCGCTTGGTGATAGCCCAGGGTGCTGGGGAGAGCGGGGCTGGCCCGGGGTATAGCTCTTATCGGTGCTCCCACAAGCTGCCGTCTCCAGAGGTGATAAGAGTGCGAGGAGATAGGCTCAGATGTTTTTTTCAGTGGTCCACTGCCAAAATAAACGGGTGATAGAGAATTCAGTTAAATTAGCCGAATTTAACGATGTCTGCTTTACTTGTTTATATCATCGTAAAAAACGCGGCTGTCCAGCAAGGTCTCTCCCGCAAACCGGGCCCTTGAATACCACAGCAAGTGCTTTGTGCCTCTGTGGCTCTCACAACTGCTCCTGCCAGGCAGAGCTGCTTTTTCTTAGGGGTTAATTTATTCCAATTACAGAAGAAGATCACGTAAGTAGGAGGGGATTTTGGGTGGTGAGAAGTACATTCTTTAGCTAGGCAACTGATATCAGTGCTCAGCCTGTCTTGGTGTTTTGCTGTGACTTTTAGCTATAAATCACTTTAAATACAGTGAGTGTTTCTAGTGGGAATGTGGAGGACACTTGGATTTGGGCAGTAATGTAGTTCTGGTTCAAGGTTGTTTTAGCTCTTTGTGCAATCTCTTCTCTTTTTTTCTGCCTTGGTTATGTTTAGCTTTCTGTAACCTTTAGGAAGAGGATCTTCCCATGGGCTCATCTGATGAATCTGGCTTACCCTCTGTGAATCATGTATGACTCTAGGCAACAAAAGAAAAAGCAGTAAACACTTGACCTGTTCTTCCTTGCCCGTGCAGTCAAACTTTCAGACTGCAAATGTTATTGAATGTACAGTAATCCCTGAAGGGAACCTGCACTGCTCAGGCCTGTGCTTAAGGAAGACAGCAGGGTTATTTTGCTGGGTGATACTCAACTGTCATAAGAGCAAAGTTCAGTTCCTGCCTTGTTAACTTGCTGATTTCTCTGAGAATATATGTTTCAATCTCTAATATGTGTGCATTGCGAACTTCTTTCTTTCTTTGTATCATTTTCAAGGAAATTTTAGATTTTGAATACTGAGTAACTTACATACCTCCAGCACCCGTTCTTTCCATGCCTAGTGTGGGTGTTTTAGCATGATGAAAGGGAGGTGCTTTTCCCAAGCTGTCTATTACCACAGACAATTTGAGGCACTAGCCCTAAAGGCTGTGCAGGGCCTTTAATTTGTTTTGTAAAATAGGACTGTTTTACTCTCAGGCTGCTTACCAGTCCCTGTGTGTATGAAAGTAACAGGTGTTTTTTACCCGTCTCAGCAGGTCGAGGTGGACACCTCGTGGAATGCTTTTTCCAGTAGCTAGCTTTGGCCATGGGTTGGTAAGTGTGGCTTGTGGAAGCTGCTGCCATGGTGGATAAAGGAAGATCAACTCAAGCCAACTCTTCTTTGGGTATGAGGCTGCCCATAGGATGTGTGCAAGCAACACATTTCAGTGTACCCACTCAACTCCTGTCACAGCCCATCGGTCACTGGCAAGCTGTGGCCTCTAACATGCTGCTGTCCCAGCTGCAGTGCACAGCCATGCTGCTGGAAGTTAGCTGAGTCTCTCTGTTTTAAAGCTGATAAATATCTAGTAATTTCTCTACTAATATATGGTAGCTAGTCCTGTTTCTGTTTGAACTCTACCTGCCTTCCATTTTTTAATTTACTTTCACAGTAATTATTGTTTCATATCCTCGGGGTGTGCGTATAAAGATATGT
This sequence comes from Pycnonotus jocosus, assembly GCA_013400435.1. NCBI lineage: Eukaryota > Metazoa > Chordata > Aves > Passeriformes > Pycnonotidae > Pycnonotus > Pycnonotus jocosus. The sequence continues at coordinate 401,243 of VWYP01033145.1, read as the reverse complement.
GTCTTGCCTACCTGTACTGACAAGCATGTTCTTCCCCACTAGCCTTTTCTGTCTTTTCCTAGGTTTCTTGGGTTTGCAGCTCTGTAGAGGGGAACCTGAACTCAATCTTGTGTTACTCCTTTCAGTTTTGGTGCTGGTTTCTACATCCTGTGCGGTTACCCTGGCCTCTCACACGGGGGGTGTTGGTGATATGATACAGCAGAGGTGGAAGCTCCTGTTGAGGGCAGAGTATCTCAGAGCTGTTTGGCACTGGCTGCAGACTGGAGGCAAGAGGGTGACCCTGCAGAGTCTTCTGGCAGCTGATTACAGGGCTCAGGGAGGGATTTGTTTGTGTTGGTCATGCCCCTGATTTGAGATAAGATAAACTGTTTGACTTGAGTGCAGAGTTCAAGTTTTAGGTTGTGTCCTTATGGAAGTGCACACAGTTGACACTGATCCATGGATGCACACAGAACTGCCTGAGCACTGCCCATGGTCCAGGCTTGCTGTGCCATCAGGTAGCCTCACCACAGGCACTGTGAGAAACTGGTTACAGTTCTTGTGGTGAACCTTCTGCTGGGAAGATTTTGTTTTGTCAGCTTGCTGTTGAGAACCTGATTTCAAGACTTGTTTGGATTGCTCAGTTTGATTGGATTGGTTGAGGTGACTCAGTAAGGACATGGCCCTTCCACAGTGTGGTCACGGCACTGTCACTGTTTACAGCTGCCCTGTAACAGTCTGCAAAGTAGTGGCTGTGTTGTCAAGTATCCATTTCACAATATCTTAGACTGTTGCTTACAATTCTGTTGAATTCTTTTTCTGGTTTGATCTTTTTACTGCTGCCTTTATTTGTCATATCTCTATTTTTGAAGGTTTGTTTTTTTTTTTTCCCTGAATTTGCTTTTTTTAGGACATCAAGTGATAGGGTGTCATCTAAACTCTGCAGATGTGAAACCATTCTGCAACAGAATTTCTTGTCAACCATTTCCATAAGAAGACATTAGTCAGTGTGCAATAATTTAGCCTTGTCAGAAAGTTCCAATGCTTGCTTATGAATAAAAACAGCCTTTTATTTCTAAGTAGGTTCCACTGACTGTCACTGCTTGTAATAGACTTTGACATCTTTCATTTAGTAAAAGAAGTACAAAGAATTATCCTGTGATCCTATGATAAACACTTGAGCCCTTCTTTATGGATCGTCAGGGATGAGAAATGTGAATTTGGCATCCCCTCTGTCTTTGAAATAAAGCCAGAATATTAGGTTGGGTACACAGGGCAAAAGAAGAACAGTGGGGTCTGAATAGTGTTTAAAAAGCCAAATACACTTTGCTTTAATAGGAATCTCAGCTCTACAGTCATTATGCACCCAGTTAACCAAAGTGTGGCAATGTCATGTGTCTTGTGGGAAGTTACTTATCTTCCCTTGACTTTTGTGTGGAAATGAGACACTAATCAGCTTGGTGTCACTAACTCACTTTGGTCAGCTGCCACTCTTGGTTTTTGCCAAGAATTGCTCTGCTTATGTTCCAGTTATCACATGGATACCTCCAAGCCCTGAGTTCTCTAACTAGATTTGAGACCTTTACCTTGAGCTTACATTCTGTGTCAGTGTTCCGTGTTCTTGTGCAGCAGCAGATTGTGCTGCTCATTTGCAGTGAGCTGTTTTGGAAAATGTAGGTAAAGTTCTGGTGTGATAGCAGTGTGCTTTTGCTTTAAACTTCCTGGTTCACTGCTTTAATGTGTGGTAACTTACTAGTAAAGATTTTCAGTCTTTTGCAAGTCTTGAAACTAAGCTCACATTTTAATGGGGACACATAAATCATTCAAAAATTCTTCTTCAAAGTGCTTGATTCTTACATGTAGGTGTTTTGGCAAAGTCCAGAGATAAGATAAAATTAATCACGTAATAAATTAGACACTGGAGCTAAACAGGACGACAGAAACATGTCCAAATATCACTGAAGTTGTCTTTAAGAACTTCTGCTTGCAGCAGTGTGGCTAAATGGTGCTGTTGTGGTGGGCCTGGTGGAATATTTTTGCATAACCTTTGTAGCACAAGCGTCTTCAGCAGTTTTTGTGTTGCCTAAAAGCCGCAGAAAGAAGTCATAGAGGAGGCAGCCTGGGGTGGAGTTGAGGCAGAACCTCTGAATTGTTTCAGAGAAAAGAAAGTAACCTGAGAATAGCAGTACTGATGTCAGTGAACTATTTTCTGGTGATTTGTTAACTGTTCTCTTACTGAAAATGGGATGGAGACTGCATCTTCTTCAATGTAGTTGCATTTCGATGAGGAAGGGGTTTTGGTTTGTGTTTTTTTGTTTTGTTTTGTTTTTTTCCTCCTGTTCCACTGGCATCTGGTGTGCCCTCTCTGAAAAGTATGATGTGCAAAATTGGAGATATTAAAGGTCCTGTCAGTGCTAAATATGTCAATATTTATTTCTTTTCAGAAAGGGTACTTCTGGGATCCACAGCAATAATTATGGTTTTCAGTGCAGATCCTGAAAGGAGTCTTAGCAGCAGGGTCATACTTTAGAAGTCCTGGGAGGTTTTTTGTAGTTAGGGCTTTTTTTTCCTTTCCTTTCCTTTTTAAAATTATTTTTTTTCAATTTTTTTCAAATTTTTTTTCTTTGTGTTTGAGCAATTAGCACAGTACTGATTGCAGTGCTAAATTCCAGAATGCTTTTCTCAACAATACAGGTGCATAGAGAAGTGGACTCCTGCTTCAGATAAGGAAAGATAAGAGTTCGGCATGTGAAAAATGAGAGTGGAAAAGTGCTTTGTGACATAATTAGCTGTTTATAATAGCTGGGTGGGTGAAGGAGGTGATATATACTTCCTTTGTACTCTATAATCAAAGGAATTTTTCTGAGGAACTCATTTTCCTGGAGCCCGTGGTTGATACCTCTAGTTTCTTTTATCAGCTTGTAGTGTAGTGAGGTTTAATTTGTTAAAATGCTTGTCTAGGAAAACAAAAAAGTTCTTGTTGCTGCATAAACTGCTAATTTTGCTGAACATGTCTCATACTTCTAATTAGTGCAGTGATTAGGACAGAGCTGGAGAGTCTGCAGCTGTCCAGTACCAAGGGGATCATGGTGCCAGCTGCTGGTGAACAGGAGACTAAGCTAAATATAGGAAAACATGGGCTTTTGTGGGTTCTCTGGTATTTCAGTTATTTGAAAAAGCTCTGGGAAGAATCTTTGTGATGTCTGAGTGATGTGAAAGCAGCTCCCGTACCCGTGTGTGTGTGTCTGCATGTTGCAAAAAAACTGAGAGAAGATTGTTAAAAAAACCCAAACAACACTCTGTTGGTTGTTTGCAGCTGCAGATTTTTTTGTTTTGGAGAACACCTGCATTAGAAGGCTAAGCAGTTGTATATGAAAAGACATGGATTTTCTACCTAATTCTCTCTGCCTGTGCTTGCTAGGTGCCATTTCAAACTTGAGTTGAGATTAAGTTTGGGAATATTTTAATAATGCTGAAATTTTATCTTCTATGCAATCTCTGAACTTTTCTAAAGAATTTTAAGTACATTTTTGGGTGTCTTATGTTTGTATTACATCTCTCTCTCATGTATAAAATTGATCTCTGTATGTTATTCAATTTCCCCTTACAAATTTCTTCAGTGTTTCACTTCCTCAAAGAAAATAGTGACATCTGCTTTCTTTTCCCTCCTGCAACAAAATTAAAACGTAAGTTTTTTCTTGTTTTTCAATGTAAAATTTCATTTTGGCTTTTGCTCTAAAGTTCTGTGTAGAATGAAGGCTGAGGTAGTTTGCAGTCTCATTGACTAGGAAATGTAGCCAAACACAATAAATGCTGGTGGCTGAGGCTGGCAACAACCACCTTGAGAAGATCAGAATTAGTGATCACTGCCTTGTTTTCAAGTGTGTGTAACAGTGTGGGGGATACCCAGTGCCACAGGGAGAGCAGAGCTGCACTTGGTGAATTTCCCCTCCCAAGACCAAGTTAAGGATTTACATCTGGTTTTGGTTGTGATGCAACGAATAATGTGCAGACTGCTTTAAATTACAGAAAAATTGCTATTATCACCCATGTGTGGAGCAAGATTTCTTTGATCAAAGGGTTGGTGTCTTCAACTTGTTGGTTCAAGATTGCTCTTTAAATACTTTGTTCTGTGACCTGAATTGCAGAGGAAAAAAAATGCACCATGTTAAGACATGGTTTAAAGCGTATTTGAATTACATTTTAGGGGTGTTTCCTTCATCTTCAGTAACCTCTGAATCAGAAATGTTGCATCTCTTAATTGTACTAAGCTGAATTTTATTCTCAGATAATAAAGTTTCAGGGTATTTTTTTTTTGTTTGATTTAGTAAAACCTCTTTCTTAATTATTAGTTTTCAATAGGCAACTGTTTAAATGCTGCCAAGTGATCCCTTAGCAATGAGTAGTACTGTTCTTGTTCTTTCAGTTGAGCTGCTTTGGATGATTTCTTTCAGCATACTTGGATTTTGTCATGCATGGAGGACTGAGCATCTTTCACAGTGGCTGCTGTAGCCATTGCCAAGCAAATACCTTTGTTTTCAGCAAGCAAAATAACAGAATACATACACATAAAATATTAGTCTTTTCACAGACTCAAATATGGAACAGTTAATATGTCTGTCTTTAAATTTAAAAGGTCTACACAAAAATACAGCCCTTACAATGCATGTAGGGTAAACCTCTCTGGAATTTGAATATGACAACGTTTTGTATACTGTAACTGCATATATATATATATATATATATATATAAATCTGTGTCTGAAGGTTATTTTGTAGCTTGTTTGCTGCCTATTTGTCCCCTATAGCTTTTACTTTAAACACTGTTTCACAAGTGTAAAACTGTCACTTCTGAACCATAAAGAGGAGTTTCTGGAGAGAATGGAGTAGCATTTTTTTCCTAACAGGCTTTTAATAGGGCTTTAGGTTTTGTGGTGGGTTCTAGGTATGTCTTTGAAAAGAAGGTTGTTTGCTTTCCAGCAGTCTTAAATCATGTCTGAGCAGCAGAAGTACAGGTCAGAACAGTTCTGGGGACACATTTTTTTCAAATTTTTGTTGCTGTTAAAGATACCTGGTGGAGTTCTTTCTTAATCATCTTTTGATCTTCTTTTTGCTCTGTAGGACAGAGAGATGGGATTTGACATGCAGAATAAAGCGCTAATTGCCCCCCAAAAGCTTTTACCCGATTAGCTTATGGATGAATGGGGAAGTTTGATAAGTTGGCAGTTAGATTTTGCTGACTGGAGGCAGCTTTAGACTTGTTGGAAATGTAAATGAGAAGTCATTTTACTGAGCAGAAGATGAGAGGCCAATGCCAGGGAGGAGGAGGCTGGTACTGGTGAAGGGGTGGTCATCATCCCACTTCGGTACTGATCGTCACAGTCCTGCTCCAGGAAGGTCCTTTGTGTAGGATATGCTGTGCCAGCATTTCCACAGGTATTCACGGTTTGGGTTTGCCTAAGGTCTCCTGGATTTTTTGGCTCGCGGGTCCATCCTTTTGAATGCAGAGTGCTTCATTTGCCCCTTCCTCTCCACCCGAGTGACCTGCATTGTCCTCGAAGCCCAGCTCTCACATTGATTGGCACATGGTCTGTCCTGTCATGAGGATGCAATGCATTGATCACTTTGAGAATGAGAATCAAAGCTGTGAGCTGCTGTTGGAGGCTGCTGGCAGGGCTCTGTGGCAGGGGTTGTATAAGCAGATGCTGGCAGAGGAGTGGTGACGCAGGGCTGTGCGTGGGGCAGAGCCACGCTGTGCTATGCATGCATTCAGGGTAATTATGCCTCAACAAAGCTACACGGGCTTTTTTCCCTGCAGTCTAATTACCAGCCTTCAGTTTCATCTCCTACCGGCAGCCAGCAATTTCTTCTGTTTAGCTGAGGGATTTAGAACACAGTTCAATCAATGCAGTCTTATCTTGAAGCAGACCATACAAACTTCTGACTTTCACTTGCATGTCAAAGGGAAAAAAGTATTTTTATGGTATGCCATTAGAAGCTGCTCATTTGCTGAGTTAAGAAGGGCAGACTTGTTGAGACTTGCTCCTGTGTACTTTAAATTGCTGATTGCTGCAGTAAAACACAGTTTTTATGCCCTGGAGTATAATTATTTTCCATAAAATTATCTATAGCAATGCTGCTTTGTTTTACGACCCTGTCTCTGCCTGCAAGCTGGATAGCCCTGAGCTTAATTACTATGTGCAAAGTCCACCTCTGGATTTCCCTGAAGGAGGTCAGATCAGGACTAGGAGTAGTTCAAGAGGATGGCATAGCTGCTGCTGTTTCTGATGGAGGACAGCACATTTCCTGTTTCCCCTCTGCCTTCTACCTTTGCATTCAGGAGCATTGTCTTGCTGATCCTCTTCTAAGTAGTATAATTGATCTTACTTTTTCTACTACTTGCTGTAGTATGTATTTGTGTCCAGAGCTGACACAAAAGTAGAAGTTTTTAATTGTCTTGCAGGTCTGATTTTAGAAGCTACGGCACCTGTATATTTTTGGCCTTGTTCTGCTAAGGTTTTAACTGTCCAGTTTGTGATTTCACAATGTGAAGTGTTTGGCAGTAGTACCATTTGACCACCTCCCATCCCCTCAACAGCATTCCTTCCTTTCCCTTGATTTCTGTTTGTGTCCCTGCACCCTGTGCTCAGGCATGGCTGTTTTGAGAGCATCCCAAGCCAACCCTTGCTTCAGCTCCTGCATGGAGCTTCTTGACTTTGTCTAGGCCAGCACAAACCACTCACTCTTGATGTATTTCTGTGTTCCAGGAAATGTGGTGACAGTGTCAGGGGTTAATTTCTGCAGCATGGCAGCCAATCATGGTATCATGTGTAGCAATCAGGTATATCAGTCAGGTATAGTTGAGCCTTGTTTGGCAAATCCCAATTCTGTGTAACCAGACAGTGGGATGTTTATCTGCCTTGTGTTAAGATGCCTTTTAGCACACATGCTAAAAGGAGCTTTAAAGCTATAACTCAAGGCAACACAGAGAGAATTATTTAATTGCAGTATTTTGCCTTTGCCCTTTTAAGATACTGTATTGTAGACTTTGTGGTAGAAGCATCTATTTAGCAAGAGCAAACTCACTATTATACATCTTGGAGTGTTTTCTGACTTAGATTGTGCTCCAGCTGCCTGACTCCTGACTGGTGAGGCAGAAAAATGATCTAATGTTGCTGATTACTCCTTGAAGAGTTTCTCTAAGCTGATGTGTTATACTCACTTTGCTCTGATGCTCTTGCAGACAGATGAACTTTCTGTAAAATGATGGTAAAAGCCACTGTGGCTTCTCCAGATATCTGGCTTTGTCTTGGTCTGTACTGTTAGCACTGTGTGAATTTGTTGTGCTGTTTTGGGAGACTTGTGGGCTCTTTGTAAATGTGTGTCAAAATATTTATATTTTAGAAGAGGGGTGGTTTGCTGTTTATCATATGCAATGTCAGAGCTCTCTCCACCCTCTAAAATGTTCAGTGGGAAGGAGTGACTCCTTTTTCTTGGAGAACTCTCATGCTGACTTGTACTTTCTGTATGATGACCAGACTTTGAGTAAGTTTTGGCTGTTTGTAGCAATTTGCACTGAAAGGTCATCCTTGGATTTCAGCCTTGAACTCTACACAGGCTTAACTTTTTTTTTCTTTTTTTTCCCCCTCCTCCTTAAAACACCCTCCTGCTTTCCTTTTTCCTTGGCTTAATAAGAAAATCTCTCATGAACTTTGTTTTCACATGGAACTCAGTACTTCTCAAATGTAAGAAATATCTGATGTTCAGCACTTTCTATATGAGTTAGCTTAGGACAGTCAGGGTTTCACAATCAGCTTCTAAGTGGTCACCAATGTCTCTGCAGTCTTCCAGGAATGGACAGTAGATAGATGTCTGTAAATGTGCATTGTGTAGTGTGCAATGCACAGAATGTACGTGCATTGAAATGTTCAAAGTAATTAAATCTTACTTCTGTTATTCTCTGTATGTCTGGAGCATATTTAACGTCCTGGCTCTTACCTTATTTCTTTCCACTTGTTCCCTATAGGAAGTTTTTTGAGCTGGTGGTGGCTTTTAATGGTCACTGTTCCCATTTGCTTTCTCTCACTCCAAAGTTTGTGCCTGTACAATTGTTTCTTTGGCCTATGTTGAGCTGGAGGAGAGAACAAGTATGTCCAAAATTGTGGTGTGTATTTTTTGGACTTTTTTTTGTTGTTGTTCTCTCTTCTGTACTGTGAAGCCATGGTTGGTTGAACAGGTATAGGGCTGAAAAGAATTTTCTGTATTTAGTGTCAGAAAGAAAGGTGAATTTGAATTGAATGTTGCATGGAATCTGCATACTGGCCTCACAGATGTGTGTGGCAGTCTTTGAGAGAAAGTTAGAATATTTTATTGCAAGGCAAGAGGCTTTTCCAGAAGCAGGGAAAATACCAGAGTGCTGCTTCCTGTATTTTGATAGAAGGTGTGCTGTATCTGAGGTGCCCTCATGCCTGTGAAGGGATGGAGTTTCAGGGAGGACAATCGTGAGGAATGGTTTTGGGAGTCATTCCACATGAAAGAACCTCTGAAGTGGATTACAGTGAAATAAAGGTTGTTTTTATAGTGATTTTTTTTTTTTTTCATCTGGCAGTGACAGGTTATATTATGAAAGCTCTCAAGTGATGTGAGTTCCTGAATCCAGTTTCTCAAAAGTGACTTGGCATCTTTAATTACACAGGTATTCCCGGTGACTGCACCAACCTCATCATGCAGATGAGTGCTAGTGAGGTGTGTGCTGGTATCCAGAGGATTCCTTGTGAGTGGAGAAGGGCGGGGGCTCTGGTAATTATGAAGTGCTTAGAATCATTAAGTTAGTATTTCTTGTGTGTCTTACATAAACCTCCCATTTCATCCTGCTGTTGCTAGGGGTTTTTTTGTGTGATCTTGCATGTGGTTCATCCATTAATGGGTCATCATATTCTAATGTATTGAAGATGGAAAGAAACAGATCACTGTTTTCACTTGGAAGCTGAAATGCCTGCAGGGCCAATGTCACAGGGCTACACTGGCATTAGCAGGTTTAAAGCCCTGTCTGATTCCACTCTCAGCAAGCAGCAGATTTGTGGCACTCTTTCTGAGTAAGTGTGCAAACAGCTGCAATGCCTCTTAGATGTGGCTGGGCTTGGATTTGACAAGTAGCATTTTCTGTAAGATCCTGGTATCTGTATATTTTCTTGGTGTTGAAGGGATTATAATACCAGGATTATATCAGTGTTGGCATAGCTTTCTGTAAGGAATTCTTGCTTCCTGGAAGAGATCAGTCCAATTCTACATTGCAGCCAGCACTTTGTCAGAGCAGGTAGAAAGAGTTCTCTTGGAAATACAATATTACTAAAATTGTCCAATCCTCAGGACATCCCAGAGAGGAAGCATTTACTTAGCATGTGCTAAGAGCTGGAAGAAGAATAATGGTAAACCAAGTTACTGAAAATGTCAAAGAGCTATTGCTAAGGGGTAAGTACTTTATGTTGATATTAGCACCTACAAAGAATTGTAATGTTCTGAAATTATCAGTGTATCTTAACTGAAAAATAAAGTTGTAGTGCTTTCTGAAACACAGGATTATTGTTAAATTGTTAAATCCTTCGAGTTATGTAGGGTCAGACAACTTGATGGGTAGGGCTGTTCTCTAATCTAGTTTTGAAAAGTACAGTAGAAGTCTTCACACATGTTTATCTAGGGATAAATTCAATATCTGTGCTTAATTGTATACTTAATTTTGTACACTGCTTCAGCCTGTCTGTCACATAGGGTGTTGTCTGGGAAAGTTTTGGCTGTTTCTTTCAGGCAGAGCACAAGCATGTGCCATCTTTTGAACTCTGAACTGGTTCAGAGGAATGACTATATTATCGATAATACAGCTTTTTGTTTTATTTTTTTGGGTACAATTATGCTTTGTGTTTCTGGCTAGTTGTGTGTTGTCCATGGAGAAACAAGTATGCTGTCTTTTATGTATGCAAATAGGCTGTCTTTTTTATTATTGCTTCAAGTTATCTTTAGTTTGGACTGCTGCTGATGTTGGATTAGGATTTTTGCTAAATTGTTGAAAGTGAGTAATTTAAGAAAAGAAGCAATATCTGATTTCTGTTAATGAAATATCAAGATAGTGATATCTGCAAAAGGATAATTGTGCATTGAGTTATTTGGTATAGTCTCATGAATGAGCGAAGAAAAATGTTCCATAACAGTTCTGAGAATGAATAAGAGTTTTGTTTAGTCCAACCACATGTGAGGAACCACATGAATAGAAGCAGATTTGGAATGTATTTTAAATCAAGTTGTTGTCTGCATGTTTCTTAGGTTATCCTAAAAATGACAGTGTCTTGATTTACTTCAGCAGTACTCTTGAGCGCTTGGCTGCTGAAATGTGGAGATTTGTGGTTCTTGGACTGCTGGCAAAGTCCAGGAAGGCTCTTGAGGTTTTTCTGTTTCTCAGCAACACCCAGACCTGCAGGTCTTGATGGCCTGTGAGTGATGAGCAGAACACTCTGAACATCACACAGCCTTTGGCAGGAACAGAATGAGCATTATCCTTATTGACATCTGGGAAACAGTGTCTCAAGACCTGGGAAAAACAAACCAGACCTCCAAAGTATGATAAAAATGGACATGGACAGTTTTTTATATAGAAACTTTATCCGTAAGGCTGTGAACAAATGTCCTCAAAGTAATCTGACTAATAAAACCTGATTATGCAATAATTTCTGTTTGCAGCAATCCCATTGATTCTCCACTTTTTTGTTCCCCCAGTAGAATACCTACTTTGGGCACATTCATTTGCCTCTAGGTCTTGTGAGAACAGTTAAATGTAGCAAACCGATTTTGATTTTGTGGTCAAAAATCAAAGTAAATTGTGTCTTAATTACTATTTGCGTAGAAATGTGGAGAACATACTGACACATGAAAATCTGAGAAAGCACAAATGAATCGGAACAGACTTAACTTGCTTTCCAAAGTGAGATAAATTTTGCCTACCTTAAAACATTTATAAACTAGGGTTTTATTTAGGTAAGGCTCTCTTTAGAAGTAATTTGCAGCATGTCAAGGTGCATGCACAGGAGAGGCACTCCAGGGGTCTGCTAATTGAGCCATCTCTTTCTGAGAATGGTATTAGTTGTGTCATTAGTTGGCTGTACCAGCCTGTTGTTTAGATTGCTCATGTTAAGGGAAACCCATAGCAACTACTTGGGTATCAACTTAGATTCCAGTGTTACTGGTAGATAAAATATTATAAGTATGATTTTTTTGTTGTAATTAAAAGAAAAAAAAGATAAGTGGTGTTTCTTGTGCATGAAAATGGCTCAGTTTGTGCCCTTAACTATGACAGCTTTTGTGGCCAGTGATACTTGTGAAATAGTGTCTGAATAACAGCAAGACATGATGTTAGCTGCTAGGCAGGCTATTTCATCAAGTGTTTGTTACTGTGGTGGACACAAAGGAGTCTGGACATGCACAGTACAATTACAAGTGAGATACTAACTCTTCTGCTGCTCCAGAAATTAAATTACATTGAGGGCAGGAGTGTTGTGCTGTCCTTTGAGCTGGTTTTCTAGGAAGTACCTGCTGTTTGTTAGTTATCAAGGGGTAAATATAAACCAACGTGTTTCCTGGTCAAGCCGAGCATTTCAGTTCCGACTCTTACTTGAACTCTGATTTGCACTGGAGTTATTTGAAGATATTTAGTCACTCATTTAATACTTGGTCCTTGAGGCAGGGAGGATTCTGGCAGCCCTGCACAGGGTCACAGCAGTGTCTGGAGCTCTGTCCAGCTGTCCTGCCTCCAGAGCATGTTGGAGGCTGTGTTCCCCCCAGCTGCTGTGAGCAGGGTGTGTGTGCCTCTGCCAGCTGGCATTAGCTCAGCTGGGATGTGCCTGGAGAAGCAAAGTGGCAGAAGTTTCTTATCAAAGTTCAGCCCTCTTCAGAATTTGCTTTTTCTTTAATGTTTTAACCTTGCTGCGGCTTAAATGGCATTGCTCTGTTCACTTTTTTACCTGTGTGGGCCAGACTAAAGCTGGTAAGGCTCTGTCCATCTGTGCCTTCAGCACATCTTAACTTGCCAGGTAGATAAAGTTTCCATGAGAAGTAGGCAAGCATCTCTGGGTTAGTCATGTCCTGATGAAAGAATCTGTAGTTTTTTTAACATGTACTAATTTCCGCTTCTTTACCTGAATGTGATGAAGTAGGGGAGTGGTGGCTTTTTGTAAGGAAGGGAGTTTAGAAACTGGCAGTAGAGAAGAGTAAAGCCTTGACAAGTTAAGTCATGCAACTGCTCCTGCCACCTTTTCAATGATTATTTTAGTCTGGCAGAGTAGACCTTGTCATTGTGACGCTTTCTGGTCTTTTCTTTGCAATAGTCTCACTGTACCTAATTGTTCAGCTTCCATTTATCCTCACTAATCTGTCTTTTAGTTACTTTCATATATGTCTTTTGTTTGTAATTCTCACTAAATTCTGGTTTCCATCCCTCAGTTACTTAAGAAAACACAATGGCTTGCACAAAAGACTTGCATTCAGCATGCTCAAGCAGTGAAACTGTGTCTGGCCTAATCCTCTTCCAGAAGAAAAGCAGTAACATAAATAGTGTCCTCTATGTTCTTAATACTTTAAAAGGTTTTTTTTTAAATTTTTTTTTGTTTAGTAAAGATAATATTAACCTTTTGGAGAAGAACAAAATAAAACCAGTCAATAGAATATCTGCTGCAGTTTAGTCACAGTGTTTTTTCTTGGCTGTGACTAAAAAGCTTTTACTGCTTTTGTTCTGTTTCCTGAGCTTGTGTGTTTGCATGTGTGGGAGCATGCACACTTGAGGGTTTTAGGTTTTGTCCCATGGATCATCTCTGATGTTTTAAGGAACTCAGGTGATCCACAGGATGAGGAACTTGTTCTCTGAGCCTGTGCCCATATCTGAGTACAGGAGGAGAATGTTCAGGGAACTATGCTGGAGATGTTTAGATAAACTGTATAGTTGAAGTGGTGGCTGCAAATAGAATTATCTGGCTTGGGAGAGAACTGGTAGCCTTCAGAAATAAAATGCCTTAATTACTGAAAGATAATGAAGACTGAGAAGCAGTGAAACAAGTGAAGAGGAAACATTAGCCTACTTGGAATACGGCTTGAATACCTCAAAATTTGAGCTTAATTAGGGACTAAGGCAAATAAATTATTCTCTGTTGCAGAGTATTTAGCTCCCTCTTTGAGAAATGTTCCTTGCAAATCAATCTTGCATGATGAGAACTAACAGCACATAGCTACTGGCCAGGACCAAAGAGTTGCTAACTGAGAATGTGGGAACCTGTGCGCATGTCACAGGATGGTGCTGGCCCAGGAGACTTCGTGCCTCAGAATGTGAGCCCTGCTGGGGTGAGGCTGGGGCAAGAATTCCCCAGAGTGGCTTTCCGGGGTCACATCCGCTCCCTCCCCGAGCTGATGGATGTAACACGCTCTTCCCATGCAAGTAAGTCTCTTTGAAGCTGCTGCTGCTGATGCTCACTGGCACAGAGAATATACTGCACAAGTTTTTTCCTTGCAGTGTGGTTTCTGGACTGTGCTGCAGCCTGGTCCGCCCTGTCAAAGTACTGTTGTGATTGTTGTTGAGGAAATGGAGGTTTTTGCTGGAGGTTTTTCCTCCTGAAATGGAAACACAAAATGAGAAGAGAGAAAGCGAGAGGATTTGATGTAGAGCATGTGTAAAAAGAAGAGATTGCATTGAACATGCAGCTGTGGTGAAGATGATTTTTGGCTGTCATTTAATTAGCTGTATTTAAGTTAGCAATGTCTTGAATTAGCACACATCTCTGCAGCACCAGTTCTGCTCAGTGGTGGTGTGGAACCAGGATGTCATTGTAAAGAACTTGCATGTAAACCTACACTCCTTCACTTCCTGTTGAAGGTGTACAGTGTTTGAGGGGGACTTAAAGGTGCCACTTCATTAGATCAGTAGGAAAGTTCACTTCTGTTTTTGCATTGTCTGCAGTGATTCATATGGGTGTTATTTCAGGACAATGGAGCTAGTGCTGTGAATGTGGTAAAAAGCCAGTAGTACTTCTCTATCATCTGAACCATCAAGAAGAAAATGTGCCCTAGAATTGCAAAATCAATACTATATTTCCAGTCACTAGCTCTACTGAATTTTCTATTCAGTTTGGGCTTCCTGTGTACAGGATGGTGTATAACGCCAGCATGCCAAGGGGTCAAATTTGGAATGAAAGTCTAATGGGAAGGGTCTGAGTGATGCTTGAACTTATAAATGGAGAATAAGAGAGAAGATGGAAGCTCTTTATAGAGAGAGAGAGAGAAAGAGGTCCTCTGAACAGATCAATTATGAAAAATTCACTGGTGGTAAAATGAAGATACATCTAAAAAAATAATATCAGTTAAGTTGGAAGATTCATCTTAAGTCACTGATCTTTGTCAGGCTCAGGAAGATGATATGAAGTAATCTTTCTGAACTAAGGAGGAGTTATGTGGATTATGGTAACAAGGGCATTTTGAAAGAGCAAAAGAGTGACCATCTTGTTTAAAAAACTGAGACTGAATGTATGAATCCCACTGGGCAAAGTGGGATTTTGAACACAAAAGGATTGAGAATTTCTCTTAAGTGTTACAAGTAAAAGAACACTCATGATACTGACTTGAGACAGTGGTAAGGTGGGGGTCCCTATGGAAGAAGGAAAGCTAAGGCAGCAAAGAATTGCTTTAGAAATGACTTGGTGATAAAAAAAAAACACCCTAGGCTGATATTTCAAACATTCAGTCACCAGGGCCAATATATAGGATTTCCTATATGGTGTGTACAGGAATGGAAGAAACAAACCAAAGTTGCTCATGACCTTGCTGTGTTTGATAAGTGTAATGGAGAAGATACTGCAGAGACCAAAGTCTTGAAGAATCAAGCAGACAGTATTTCTGTTGATGTCATAATTTGCACCATCATTTGTGTCCAATTTAATGAGTAAAAGGTGTATGGCAGATAACTCCATTTCCTCATCAAAAATTGGAAATGTACTTTAACCACAACAGGATGGGGAGACTGCAGCACACACTGCAGCAAAATTGATCTGTAGGGCATAACAAATACAACTGCAAGCAAGCAGTTTTTGCAGATTTTTACCTTTGCTTAAGTTGATAACTCTTTGATTTTGATGCTGTGTTGTTAAGCTTACTGATGTTTTTCTAGTAGTGTAAAAAATCCTACAATTACAGCAAAGTGAGCATCTCTTATGTGTAGGTGGGGTCAGCAAATAAGCTGAGCCCCCTTGTTCAAGGCAGCTGCTCATTAACATTTTGGGGTTAGTTGTCAGAGCTGTGAGAAGGGCAGGAGGCACATAAACACAATAGGCTGCTCTTTTCATATATTTTTGGTCAGCTAAGTATTTACTTACAGAAGCTTAAAAATCCCTTTGTTCTTTGTGAATATTGTTTTTCCAACAGTTTTGTTCGAAGCACCTGTCAGCAATTTCCAGAAAATTGTGCTGCTTTCTATGCATGCCTTGCCCTCAGTAAGAGTAGGACTGAATGTTCTCATAATTTTTTGGCTTATAACAATTACTTTTGTAACAGTGCAGTTTGTGCTGATCACTGTGAGTTGGGGAGGACTCTTCTCTTTGCCTGTTAGGTTCATTTTGTAAGTTGATTTAAATTTCAAAATGCAGAGAGATTTTCACTTGAATTATATTAAAATAATTTAGTGTAACCTTGCTGAATTGATTACACTGATCATTGAAAAGATGCACCCAAAAATCCAGCTGTTTAATCTCTTGCTTTTAGTATATTCAGTGTACAATATTTTATCTCACAGTATTTTCATTTGAGATAAGAATGTCTTTTTGTTTCATTTTTAATTTCTGTAGTTATATCTTTTGTAAATAGAAAAAGGTATTCCTTGGATGAATCCTTTCTCAAGGAGATGCTCTTGGACATCATTCATTTGTATTGGCTGAGAGAGCAGGGAGTGAAGGGGTACAGACAAAAGAAAAGAATTTTTGTCTGTTGAGCAGAGGGTAATGGGAGACATAGGTCCAAGAACTATTTTTGAAGATGAGAATCAATTTAATTTTTTCCCCTCAGAGGTTGTTTTAAACTATAGTGCCCTTGGTTGGTTTTTAATTTTTTTTTTTTTTTTTACAGAAAGCTCTACTGATCTTCCATGCTCTTTTTTTAAAACATTGTTCATTGCGTGTGGGAATGCTCTGGTTTTAATGTACCTGATATTAAGTTTTAATTAAGTATAAGAGGAGCCTGAAGAATGCACAGCTTAAATGCTCAAAACACAGTGAGGGTAGAAGCATGAGGGTGTTGAATGTCTGGGGTTAGTGGGCACAGTGAATAACAAACAGCATTTAAGAAGTAAAAAGGAGCACTAGAGAGTAAAGGCACATACAGCCTTGTAGCTGTGACCTTATTTGTAAATTTTATGTTGAGGTGGCTTTTTACTCTATTTTAATGAAACAGAGAAGTAGAAATAGAAATAACTGTTACCTTGGGAATAATAGCTTTGATATTGCTACCATTGTATGAGTTGAGATATTAAAAAGAAACATATTCAATTAGCCAAATGAGTTTATTCCCTATGGATTCCTCAAGATTACAGTCTCATTCTCTGCTTATCACAACCTGCTTCTTTTTTTCTTCACAGGTCATGGCAACCATAAAGAAAACAGTCCTTTCCTAAACAGTTCAGAAGCTGGCAAAGGAGGTGATTACTATGACAGGAATCTGGCCTTGTTTGAGGTAATTTCTAGCTGCTTTTTGTACTTCTAATGTGATTTGTGATCTTCCACGATGGGAGGGGTTGAGCACACCTTTCTCCCCCAGCTGCCTTTTTGTGGGTGTCCATCTGTTGTCAGGGGTTCCAGTAGGCAGAGAGGTGCTGTGGTGGTGACAGAGCTCAGGTGTGAAGATGACAGCTGGGTCTGTGGGGCAGAGTTATAACTCTATCTACCTGTGTAACTGTATCTCTGGATAGATATGTGTATAACTATCACATATATGTATAACTCTGTCTATCTGTGTAACTGTATCTCTGGATAGATATGTGTATAACTCTATCACATATAGATATATGTATAACTCTAGATATCTGTATAAGTGTATCCATCTGGGAGTAAGGAGGGGCAGACACTCCTGCTGGAGGCCTTTTCCATAGGCACAGGAGCACACCAGGTGTGCAGGCTCTTCTGTGGGACTCATTAGAGGGAGGATCCATCAGGATCCCAAAGGCCATGCTCCTCTGCTGAACAGGAGGTACATGTCTGAACCCGTTTCTGGAAGGAATTGTAATCAGGTTTTTAAACATGTGAGCTGCAGGTCAGATCACAGGAAGGAATAAGAAAAGGGTGCTTGGCTCATGTCATTCCTTTAGGGGTGACCCCTTTTGGGGTCAGTTTCTGCATCATGTACAGAGCACATAATGCTACTGATCCCACCAGAAACTGTTAAAAGTGATACCTAAAGATATGATAAAGCTGCAGAAAGTGAAATCTTTCTCAATTGTTTTTTATTTGCTGTGTGGAAAGTTGTTTCTCTTTACTGTGCATTCCTTATTGTGCTATCAGACATGCAAGACTTTAATTTCAAAGAGAAAAGGAAAGGGAACAATTTTGTTCTGGGGCTTTTTTTGTCCCTTTTGTCCCTGGTTTTGTCCCCAAACCAGAAACAGAAATTGGATGGGATGAGTATAAAGGTGAGAGGCCCTCCATGCACGTGGCTTTTGGGATTGTTGTCTAGATGCACATGAATTAGATAACATTGTTTGGAAAATGTAATAAAATCATCAGAGTGCGTACATGTCTACAATGAGCAAAGTTTAATCACTAAATCTCTGATTTGTTTGGCAGCTTGACCTTTGTAAAAGTGTGTCTGTTGATGTAAGTTGACATTAGAGATACATGCAAGGTACACATTCATTTTCTCACAGTTCTAAGGCTCAGACTTCTTCATTGCTTTAATTATGCTTTTCAGCACCTGAGGAGAAGGATTCACATGGTGCAAATATATTGGCATGGCCTTTTCCTGTCAGAGTTGCCCTTCTTTCAGAAAATTAAAACCTCTCATCAATGGTTCAAACACAGTGTAATACTCTGTTATTTTCTGGATGATTTTCCTGGTGTGTTCCCTGGTAGCCTCAGGCATGCCCAGGAAGGTGTGATCCCAGCCACTGTTCAGAAATGCTGTGAACTGTAGAAGCTGACTTCTTGTCTTCTTCCACAGGAAGAGCTTGACATACGACCAAAGGTGTCATCTCTGCTTGGCAAGTTGGTCAACTACACAAATCTTACTCAAGGTGTCAAGGAACATGAAGAAGCAGAAAGTACTGATGCATCGAAGAAGAAAGTATCAAAAGTAAGTAAAGATTCTCTCCATGGCCAAAACTGATGGATGGGATGATTCCCTGTGTGATTTCTGGGGAGCTGGCATCCCTTCTGCTTTTTCTCAAATCAGGAGCCAATGTTGCAAAGCAATGAGGTAGAACCTGTAGGGAACCAGCTGTTACCAGAGAATTGGGGCAGATGTGGTGGCTGAAAATGTGCACTGCAGTGCAATTCCTTATGCTGGTGTTGATTTAGGTAAGAAGGGGGATACAAATAGCATCATAGGATACAAATATTTTAGTGGGACCCAAATAAAAACGAAACCACCCCCAGCTTTTTCCTAGTGCTGTTTTAGCTGCCCGGTGGCATCTGACACAGCTCTACAAGCCTGGTATGTAATGACACAGGGTTTGCAGGAGACAACACCTGTCTAGAGTGGTGGGTGGAGGTCAGATTGGACACCCTGGGGCAGCTCAGGAGTCATTCTGGTGTCAGGCACTTAGGCAGCTGAATTCTGCCCCAAAGCATCTGCATTTGGATGGTTGGCCCTGGAATGACTGTGGCAGGTGAGGTTTGATTGCTGGTAGCTGATTTCTATCAGGAGGGCAGTGTTTAACTGCTCCTCTCTCCTCTGGCACAGCCGCAGGTGCTTTGGTTACTGCTGCACCTGCAAGTGGTGTGGTTGCATTTTATGGCTTGCAGGGCTGTCAGTTTATTTGCAAGTTCTGTCAAAAGAAAGTTTTTTTGGAAACCTAAGATAGCACCTGAATTCTGCGGGTTTTATAGCACTGCCCTGCAAAGTTTGAGCCATTTCAGAAAGAGGTGGCAGTGATAATGTTGCAAACCAGGAGTGTTCTCAAGGAGCATGAATGTTACCCCAGGCTCAATGCCCTTACTCACACTCCAGTTCCTTACTCTGCAGTTTTACACTGGGGATAACAAAGTTGTTTTGTCAACATGAAGGGTAAAATTCAATTTTATTTGAGACCTATACACTAAAAGTGCTGCAATGTTGTGGTTAATTTGACATCATGACAGGATTGAGCTAAGGTCATCTGGGTGAAGTGGCTGCATTCTGGTCCTATAAGCTGACATTAAAAAAGTAATTTAAACATTTTAATTATGATTTTGTTTTGTCTTTACTGCCATTAAAAAGGACTATTAACTTTATTAAAGCTTTGCTTCTATGGCAAAATGGAGTTCAGGTTTAATAACTGTGTTTTCCTGAGTTATGCTTTCCCATGTCCCAAAACTGTGTGTTCACAGACTTCTCAGATGTTTTTTGTAGAATGGGTTTGGTGACCTTTCCAAGAGTGACAGTATCATGCTGTATTAATATCCCAGTGTTTTCTGTGTAAACACTGCAGTTTCCTTAGGCAAACCTTTGTCTGCATGTCTGTCTCTGGGATAAGTTACATCAGCTGCAATATCATAACTGCAGGTTGAATTTCTTCTCCTTCTCTTGCCATGAGCAATACAAAATTTTAAATATCAAGCAGAATATAAGATGACTGAAAACCTTGGCCAATAATTATAACCATTAAACCCAGGAAATTTAAAAGCAGTAACTGGACAAGGGTATGGATTGAAGATACTGTGCAAACAGGATTCTTCTACATACTTCTTTTAAATTATCTTTGAAGTATAAATCACTGTGCTGCTGTTACCCTATGCTTCCCATTTGAGCATGAGAACAGAAGTCTGGCAGTCCATTCCAGCACCAGCAGGTCTCTGTTTTAAGTGGATAAAACATGGTTAACCCACCCATGGGTGAGTGCTGCATTGGGTGTGCTCAGTGGTGTGACAGAGTGACCTGCCTGTCATGTGCTGGAATTGGCATCTCATAGGCAAGAACTGGAGCAAGGCAGATGAGCAGGCTCTAGATCTGATATTTAAAATTGAACTGAGGAAAGCAATCCTTTCAGTCTGAGCAGGTAAGACAGGTCTCTCAGTGAGCACCTTTTGGGACCTAGCACAGCCCTGCCTCCCAAATCATATCCTTTCAGATTAATTTCATTTCAATGCAAGACATCTCAATATGAACATATCATCTTGTTTCAGCAACCCCACTAAATACTTTTGGTAGCAGCATTCTCTGTTGGTACGCATCAGGTAAAATTGACACAACTCCAATGTAACAAGTTGGAAATTGGGTTGCTTTTTCTTTTCTAAATACAGTCTTGCAATAAAGCACTTAACAGTCACAGTGCTATAGAAATATCCCCTTCTCATAGATAAACTGTTTTAGTTCATGTATCTTTAACAAGGCAGTTGATTTCTGTGCTGCTGTCTGTCCTCATGCTACAGAGCAACTGAGAGCTGTCATTGCTGATCAATGTCCCTCAGCCCTGCAGCCAAGTGCTTTAATAACCCATCACACTGGCACAATGGAAATAGTGTCCTTCAGACTCAGATCAATATTTACATAAATTATGTGTCTGCAGCTGATGAGAGTGAACAGAAACATGATCTGCATCACTGAAATTGAGACTGTTTTTGAGATTTTTCTGTCCCTTCTTGGTTGTTCTAAAACAGTATTCTTCAAACTGTCTTTCTTCTATTTCCTTTATGCAGCATGGGGTGTTACATTTTTTCATGTGCTTGCTGTTGAGGCTGAACATGATAATACCCTTGTTTCAGGTCACATTCTGTTGAAACTCCAGTACTGGTTTAGTATCACTTAGTGATGATTAGGTGCTATAAAAAAGGATCAAGTCAGTGCAGATTACTGGTGTTAAATATTTCTGTGAACAAGCTGGTTCAAGTAATATTTGTAAATCATTCTTTCTTGTGAGTATTTTTTTTCCCACAGGGTAAGATAATCCAGGCTAAACCTTTATGCCTGAGATGCATTTAGTAATTCTTGCTTGGGCAGACACTTGGCCATTTCCTAGGCTGCTCTGCTCCACAGTGGTCTCATAAGTGTACAACTAATGCACAATTTATCTTCCTCTGTGGTGGAAGTGAGCTTGTAACTTGATAGGCTTAAGAGGCCACTTAGGAGGGAGGGGGAGAAGATGATGGAACAGTGGAGCAAAGCTGCAGGGACCACAGAGGGCAGAAGATAGGAAAGAGCTGAGCTAAAGTGGATTCTTCTGCAAAGGAAGCAGATTATGGGAGGTGTGTAAAGGGCAGGCTGAAATCTCACCTGCTTTCACAGTGTGTGAAGGACTGCCGTGTAGAAAACACAATATTCATGGTCCATTCACTTCTCCTGTGTAGGAGCAAGAGGATGGGCTTCTTTCCTTTGCCCAGATGCCAGTTTTGATAAACTCTTTAATCCTTTATCCTGAGATACCCACATGTCTGATAAATTCACTTGATGGGTTCAGGGATGTTGTGAGGGAGGGACTGATGGATGAATGGTCAGATAGATGATGATAAAATGATGTGGAATGTGTCCTTGAGAGGCAGAGTGTGCATTAATGTGACCATGGAAAGCCCCTGTGCTGGGCAATATCTGCCCAGTGCCTGGCAGCATTATTTAGTCCTTTCTGAGTTTATGTTTAAGGGGTTAAAGACATAGTGTGGATCAGATGAAAGTGTTGGAGTCAAAAGTATCTACACCTTATTTTCCTTGAGGAAACAAGTACAGTAAATAGTACTCCATGAAGATCCTCCTCAATTATAGCACTGGAATAACTCAGTAAAGAAATCCTTACCTTGCCCAGGACACTTATCTAACAAGTGTCATTTTTGTTGCTATCAGACAACATTTAATTTTGTCCTCATACATAATCCTGGCAAAGCTGATCAGGTTAGATGTTTAGGATGGTAATTTTTATAAAATGGCAGGTGATGGTTTAGGGAGTTACTTTGTTTTGGTACTGTGGCACTGGAACAGTTGAGGAACAGCTCTGGCCCCATGCTTGCAGGTCTCATAGGGTAACTCCACTGCAAACCCTCAGCACACATTTCTGTGCCCTCTTTCCTTCAGGAGGTTCCCCTGAGCTGTAGTGTGTATGAGAAAAGTCTGGTTGATCTCTTTCAGCTTTAGTCACACAGGGAATTCAAAGCTGATTTCAAAAAATTCAGTGAGCAGCTCGTGGCACTCCTAACGAAGAACGGTTCAGATCTTGTTCTTGGGCACGGTTTTGTTTCATGTCTGGCAGGGCAGGTTTCTAGTGCAGAGGAGGAAATTCTGGATTGTAACATGTAATTGCAAGTTGAAGCACAAAGTTCTTTGGTTGCTTTTGACCTGATGATCTTATAAACATGTCATTCTTTAAGGGTTTTGCTTTGTGTAGTGGAATATACTCTTGAATTACCTCATGTAAAGTTTTTGGCACACATTTTATTGCTTGTCTTACATACTGTTACTGTGGGTTCATGACTTCATTTGGTTATAAAGGTGCTATTTATTTTTGCATCTAGTTAATGCTGTGTGGAGTCAAATTTGAACAGGTTTTGTCATCTCCCTTTAACATCCTTCTCATTTGAGTGATCGTTCAAGGGCTTCTTTAAATGCTGTCTATCTAATGTGTTTTGGAATTCATGTTTATTTATGGAAGGGAGTATGAAAAGGGATGAGCCTTTCAGAAGTGACATTCCATTCCCCCTGTGTTTTAGAATTCAGTATAATTGTAAATTGAAAAGGAAACCTTAAAAAGCAGAAGCAATGTCTTGGCAGGAAACCACAGAGATTTGGGACTCTGAAATGCTGCTGGTGCCAGGTGTACCAATGCAACAGACATTTTTATATTCCTTGGAATAAAGCCCTTACCAGTGGCACTTTGATGCCATTATTTTGGATGATTATTCTGCAGGATGCTGTTTGGAAGGCCAGTCAGCTGCAGTTCCTATGAAGTCAGGAACTTGTGTTTTCTCAGTCACTGTGAAAAATAATTCAGAGTCTGATGCTGGCATTGAACTTAAGAAAGGGTAGAACCATTAGTTTTATATGGAATATATAAAATGGAAGAAAATATATTATCCATGTCTCCAGATTGCTTTTAAATCTTTTCTAGTTGTAACATGACAAAAGTATGTTTTCCTTGAAACTAATTTGTGAACTCTGGGGAGTAGGGTAAGGATCTATCTTACTTAGGCTCTGCAGCACTCGACTCATTTCATACTAAAAATTCTATGGATCTACAGAAAACCAAATAAATCTACCTCCTAGTTGTAAGACTGGGTCAATATTTTGTTCAGAAATACATGATTTTGGAGTTTGTTTTATTAGTGTTTTGTGGAAGTCCAGCACAACAGTATTTGAGTGTGTCTACCTTAGGTTTCCCAGGTTTCTACCCTTTAAAAAACTGAACTTTGAGGCCTGTTTGGTTATCTCTGCTTTGAATAATTTCAGTTAATGAATATTAACTTTTTTTTTTTTTCCCAGTCACCCAGCATGGGCACCCTGATGGGGGTGTATTTGCCATGCATGCAGAATATCTTCGGGGTGATTCTCTTCCTTCGGCTGACTTGGATGGTGGGAATGGCTGGAGTCCTGCAGTCCTTCCTGATTGTATTGCTTTGCTGCTGTTGTGTAAGTACTTAGGTACAGTAATGCACGTGACACAACCCCTGTGAAACTACTGAGAGACTTGGGGAGGCAGCACTGTAGGTGCTTGTGTAAAGAAAAGTCAGGTTTAAGCCAGACACCTTTGCCATGTTCGTAGCTGCAGGATTTTTAAATTATTTTTTTTTTACTGCTACTTCTAAAGTGGCAAACTGTAGTGTAAATACAGTCTTATAAATAGTGTTTGTTCAGCAAATAGCTGTTTTCCATGTCTGCCCCAGGTGAGGGCTGCCTGCTTGCTGGATCAGCCTTGGTTGGAATCTCAGGTCTGCAGATGGAGGAACACCTGCATTCTGTTATCTTGCTTTGCCTGCAGACAGCCACTGTTTGACCTGATAAAGCAAGGGCCATCTCTCAAACAGAAGTCTCAACAGCTCAGTGATTAAATTCCTGCTGCCCTTGTTTTCTTTTAGATAATGACAGGCAGAATAAATAGAAATGCTGTGTCTATGTGCAGTGGCAGCTTTATTTTATCAAGAAATAAGTTATATTTTAAAAAGTGTTGTTGACACAATTGCTTCCTTTTCCCTCTTTTCCCCAGACTATGTTGACAACCATATCAATGAGTGCAATTGCCACAAACGGTGTTGTTCCAGGTAAGTGTAGTTAGCAAATGTCTCAGTTGTGTTAAAAAGGTAAAAAATCCCTCCAAACCTAAGTTGCTGTAAGATGTTAATATGATTTTATTCTACAGAAATTTGCTTGATCCAGAATAAAAATTCATATCTAGTATTTCTTCTTGTTATCAATCAGGCTAAAGGTCAATTTACTTGGTTGTTACTCATGGGCTAGCAAAAAAGATACTTCAGTTAAACATCAAAATAGCAGATACACTGTATATAATTCTGTTGTAGTTCTTTTTGTGACTATTTAAACATTTATAGCAATAAATTATAATTTTACTCTCACTTTTCTTGTTTCACAGCTGGTGGCTCCTATTTCATGATATCCAGGTCATTGGGCCCAGAGTTTGGTGGAGCTGTAGGGCTGTGTTTTTATTTGGGAACAACATTTGCAGGAGCCATGTATATCCTTGGTGCCATTGAGATTTTATTGGTGAGTAGTACAAGAGTTATCCTGCTTTAAAGACCAATAACATATAGAAAGTGCCCCAGTATTCTTGTCCCATATTTACATACACATTTACAGGAAGAGACTGGAAGGTCTCCAGTTCCTTGGTGTCATTTCTTTACCTGTAGTGATTCCTACTCTCAGTATGCAGCCTGGGAGCTTTTCTGACAGCACAGATGAAAATGTGACTTTATCCAAAGCTCATCCTCATCTTTGATAAAGTTGGCTCAGCTGTACAGAAAGGGCTGTTATCTCTTGGCTTTTCCTGTAAAAGATTCCCAGTGAAGAACATGCTGCAGAATGCAAAGTGATTTACATTTCAGGCACAGGTACACGATCCCAGACAGAGTTCTGTGCTGGTGTTCCTCCAGCTCACTTCTGTTTTCTCCTGTTTCAGACATATATTGTGCCACAAGCAGCAATTTTTCATCCCTCTGGTGCCCATGATGCATCCAGTGCCATGCTGAACAACATGAGGGTCTATGGCACTGTGTTCCTCATCCTGATGGCAGTGGTGGTGTTCGTGGGTGTCAAGTATGTGAACAAATTTGCTTCCCTCTTCTTGGCCTGTGTGGTGATATCCATCCTGTCCATTTATGCTGGAGCTATCAAGTCCATCTTCGAGCCCCCTGAATTTCCGTGAGTAATGTTTCTGGCTGGGGGTTGTAGCTTTGCCTGTGGTCAAAGTTGGGCTTTGATGTAGGTTACTTAAAGCTTGTGTCTGATACATTGTTGAAGGCACCTTTTTTTTGTGAATTACTCCCAGTGTTTTTAGCTGTGTGTAATGGCAGTGTGCAGAGCTCATGGAACTGAAGTTTCTTAGGCTAAAATGAACATATTATTGCACTTTTTAAGCTGTTTTGGTAGAAGGAAGTCTTGTGGTGAGGCTGATGGAGGCTGACACTGCTCTGCTTCCTGCAAAGCCAATCCAATCTCTTGGCCTGCAGCTGTTGGGGTTTGAGTGATGGTGTTGCTGGGTGATTTGTGCAGTTCTTAGGGAGCAGTTTGGCAGGTCCCTTTTCCCCAGGCCAGTCAGACTCCACACACTGCCTTCATGGTTGGAAAATCATGGTGTGGTCAACTCCTTGTTGAGCAAGTGGGTACCTCTTGGGAGTGTGGGGCTGTGTGAGGCTCCAGGAAAACCTTCCCTGCTCTGTGAGGAGCCTGCCCTGGAGCCAACACGAGCTCCTTGGCATGTTGGCAGCTAAACATGGAATCAGCTTCTTGAACTCAGAGCTGGAGCAGCAACAATGTGGATGTGTGTGTTTTACCAGGAATGCAAACTGTGTTTTCTGATGCTGCTGACAAGAGATGAATGGAATGGAAATAAAGGAGTTGGATCTGCATAATTATTCACATCTTGAAATGCTTTGACCATAACTAAGGACTTGCAGCCCTCAAGTGTTCCCTTTGGATATTTAAGGCCCAGTGATTATAGTGTTTTACAACAGTGAAGGTTTACAGCAATAAAAGTAAAACAATGGCTCTACACCCCCCTCATTATCTCTTAGATTGTTTTTGAATGTTTTCCCTATCTTTCTTCCTGGATTGCATTCCTCTTTTTTTTTTTTTTTTTCTTTTTTTTTTCCCCTGAAGTAACAAGATAGTATATTTATTTTTAATTTTGTAGAAGGCTTCTTGGAAGTTACAGTTCATAGGCTTGCAAACCATGCAAAAACAGCCCTGTATTTTCCATCTTCCTATCTTCAGTGACCAATAAGACCTGTGAAACAACCAAAATGGAATTAAAATTAAATTGGAAGAAAGTTTATTTTCCTGTGGGTGTTTTCTGACAGTGGGAAGAAAAGCTGAATGAACTTTTAGTAGCAGGAAGCTGTTACATTACATCACTGTCTTGTGGAATTGTCTTTGGACAAGTGGATTAAAAATTTTTCAGTGCTGAAATAAATGATGTTTGTGGTTAGATGAAATGCAACAGGCAGTGCAATTAAGCACAGTATCTGCTGACAAGAAGAACCTTTGCTTATTTTAATGTGATTTTAATAGGTGTTCCTAATTCTGAATATAAAATGTCTATATTGCAATTCAAGTGTTGCAATATAGAAACTGGGTAAATGATTCCAAATATCTTTAGATATTCCAAATATCAAGTAATTTGAAGTATAGTCCTCTTCACATTTTTTCCACTCCAGTAGTTCTGTTTAATTAAAAAAAAAAAAAAGAAACCAACCCCAAAGAACACAAAACCCCCCAAAACTGTCCTAATTGTTCCCTTTTCTTGTTTAAGATAAATCAATCAAATTCCATAAATCAAAAAAGTAGCTCTATACTTCTGGCCCTTAAAGGGAACAGAGTCTTTATCATGCTCCAACCATCCTTTTGAAGGAGAGAAATGATGTAGCACAGTAGAGCAGCTTGAAGTTTCCACATTATATAAAATAATAAATGTGGGCAACTGTGGATTTCATTTTCCCATCCAATAACTCTGGTGTTCGTATTTCCCTTCCAGGATTTGCATGTTGGGCAACAGGACTCTGTCAAGAGATCACTTTGATGTCTGTGCCAAAACTGTAGTGAAGGATAATGTCACTGTGGCCTCTAAGCTTTGGGAGCTCTTCTGCCACACCACAAACTTAACCACCGAGCACTGTGATGAATATTTCCTGATGAACAATGTCTCAGAGATAGCAGGAATTCCAGGAGCTGCTAGTGGCATTTTAATAGGTATGGTAGAACTTTTTCTTTTTTTTTCCCTTAAAGAGGAGGCATGCTGAGCAGCTGAAATGGGTCAAACTCTTCCCTGCTGGTTCAGAAAAAAAGAGTGAAGAAATGTAATTACAGTGGGGAAAATTATCTTCAATAAAGAAAGTCCAGTCTTATTACCTTTAAAAAGAGGAGATGAAACTTTTGTCCTGATACAGTACTTGTCTCCTGTAAAATTGATTAAATTTCCCTTGTTCATCTCATAATATCAGCATGAAGTCAGCTGTAATTTTAAGTTATACTAACATGAATAAGCTATTAAAATTTTTCAGAAGTCTGTAGTGACAGCTCTCTACTTTAGGCAGGTAAAGATTATGCCCTGAAAGATAAGAGTACTTGTATAGAAATAGTGTGTTTCCTTTGCCCACTCCTGAATAAAGTATAATTGAAAAGTGTTCATTATTGAACACCAGAGAGCAGCTGCTTTGTGCAGGTGCTGAGTGCTGGAGGTTCCCATTTTCACAGAAACCAGCAGTCTGGTTTCTAAGATTACAAGAAGACTCAGCATTTGTTAGTGAAATTTCAAATGCCAAACATATGATTCTGTAATTCTTCCACTGATTATAGAACAAACCCATTTCTGTCTAGAAAACTGGTCAATATTGCTGCTTTGCATTCTCTGGGCTACTGTGTGGTCTGGTGGCTCATAAACATATTCAGTGTATTTCCTTGGGTTGAAATAGGTATGAGGTTAAAAGAATGCTGCATTTAGTAATGATGAAGTTTAAATTGCTTAGACTTCTGTAGACTATTGATACATATTTGTGGTTTTCCTGTGTTGATCACTGAATTGCATTTGCAATCCTCAATTGTAAAGCCATTATAATGAGACCAGGTTTGAACTCAAACATGCTTTTCTTTTCTGTGGTGTGATAATAACCTTGAAGACAACTTATGGAGCAATTATATGGAGAAAGGAGAGATACTGGAGAGAGCACATCAGCCCTCTGTGGATGTAGCAGGCCAGAAGAACAACCTGCACCTGTACGTGCTTTCAGATATCACCACATCCTTCATGGTGCTGGTTGGAATCTTCTTCCCTTCAGTGACTGGTGAGAACGCTGCCAGGAAGGGCCTTCCTGGGGCTCTGAGCTTCCTCCCACCCTGTGACCTGACCCAAATGTGCTTTCAGGTATCATGGCTGGTTCAAACAGATCAGGGGACCTCAAAGATGCACAGAAATCCATCCCTGTTGGGACAATTCTTGCCATTGTCACCACATCACTAGTCTGTATCCTTTTAAAATTACAGAGTGCTGGTACATTGTATCTGATTTCTAGAACTGCTTTCAGCTCTAATGGAAGAGTTCATAAATTTCAGTTCCTTTTTGTTTTTTTTAAAAAAAGCCTTTTCTTTGGAGTGACTTTAAGGACTATAGGTTTTCTTGAACATCTCAGAACAAGATAACCTGGAGTCAAAACTTGGATTAAATGTCCCCAAGTGTTTTTTCAGCTCTTCAGGGCTTAGGACAGCAGGTGCTTTGCTTAGGAAAGACTGTCTTCATCTCTGCTCTCCTGCTCCAGAAGAGATGAGCCAAGATCTTGCAGCTTTATCTAGCTCTTGGTGTCCTAAAGGACAATTTATCAACACAAAAAATTAAAAAAAAAAAGGTCAGAAGAACTTTCAGTCTCACCCAAAGGGCTGCTAGCCAAGATGGTGACTCTCCTGGAAATTCTGCTGTTTCATTCCTGTTTTTTGCCAAAACTTGCCAAGATGTAAATCAGGATCCAGCTTGCTTGTCCCAGCTCTTTAGGAGCACAGCCTTTCTCTGCTGTCTCTTTGGGAACTGACCCTGTACCAACAAGTCAGCATTTCCTATGGACATAATGAATATTCAAACAGGTCACAGCCTTCCCCCCCCCAGCTCTGCTGGCAGCTCAGGCCTCAGCCAGAGGGTAACTGGATGTGTCCATGTTCATGTGCCACCCTGGGGGATGCTGACACTCACTTTCAGGAGCAGCAGTTTATAACTTATAGTTGCATTTCAGGGGTAAAACTCAAGATTTAATCATTTGTGTGAACTTAATTCACAAGATCAAAAACTTCACTGGAATGCCAGATCCAAAAAGCCTGCATTCCCAATGCAGAAGTAGTCCAGTTAATAACAAACCTGATAGTCAAAGACTTACTGGTGATGTGAGTGCCAGTAGAGATACAAAAAAAGGATGTGCAAGGTAATGGTTTGTTGTATGTTCAAAGTATCTTCAGACACAGGAGAAGGAGAGAGAAAAGGAAAATTTTAATATCAACCTCTGTACTAGCAGAAGATTAAATTGACATTTTAGTATAAAAGTGCTTCATTTGATTTTGTCTCCTTAATCATAACATTTAAACTTGTCCTTTTTAAAAACTGAAACTTAGAAGAACCTTTCTCTGTAACATTAGAAGGTGTATGTGAGCAGTGAGACATTTATTTCCTTGCCAGCTTTACCATGTACTTGTGGAGAAGCTGGAGTGCAAATGCCATGGGATGGAGGCACTTTGTGTCCTTCCCACAATACTTTCATCTGCCATGTCTAAATAAATTCTATTTCCTTAGCACACTCTGTTCTCCAGACTTCAGTTGTGTGTTATTATTTGGAGCCTGCATAGAAGGTGTTGTCCTGAGAGATAAGTAAGTGTTACTGCTTTAATGCTCTCCTTTTTCTCTTTTTTGCAGTGTGTGTTCTTGCCTGTTTTGTCTGCATGCCCCACTCCTCTCCTTGTTGTTTTTTTTTTTTTTTTTAACTTACTTCTGGGTGCCTTTTAAACCATATTTGTATGTAAATTGTAAACACTGTTTTTGGAATCTTCTTGTATTCTATTTGATATTTTCTGGCCTGGCACCCTTAGATTTTCCATCCTGTGTCTTAGTTCTTGTATTTTTTTTTTCGGTGATAGTAGAAAATAATGTTGTGATAATAATACAAGAATTTTAAAATATGCATGATGAAATGTTGAAATCAAGCTGCAGACACTTCCAATCTGTATATCAGAAGTAACTCAAATTATTTGCTACTTTATTGAATTTCTTGAAGAGCCAGGTGCAGTAAGCTCTGTGAGGGGTTCAATACCTCTGAGGGTGTCCAGCATCTTACAGAAAATGGCTTAAATAATTTTGCAAGATGTCATGGTTGAGTGTGTCTTGAAAAAGCCAAAAAGGTTTTAATAAAAGAAGAAAATAATACAAAAACAAAGAACAAAGCCAAACACAGTGTAGGGACAGGTGCCATATACCTGCTACAACACCCCAAGAGTGCACTGAGAAGCCTCGTGCTCTCCCTTAAGTATTGGATGATCTAGGTGGGTTTTCTTGGCAAACAGCCCAATGGAGAATAGCTGCTTTTCTGAGGAACAGGTAAAGACACCTGTCAGTGTTTTTGTCTTGGCACTGAGCCAATCACCATCAGGAGAGCAAAGAAACTTCTGCTGTTCTTCCCTTAAAAGGTTTTGGGGTGAGTCTTAAACCTTTCCCTATATGGGAACACCTGCTGGGGTATGGGGTGCTTTACTACACTGTGTTTTCTAGTTAAGAAAATAATAGAGTATTATTAACAATACCATATCACATATTAAAAGATGGTATTATTAATAACAATGTTTGAAAGACATGTTAAAACTGACCCAAAAACCCCAAGCATGAGTCCCAAAACAGTCCTGAGGGCTCGAATTGCTGAGTGTGCTCCTGCCCGCAGGTACGGCGACGCGGTGAACAAGAACCTGGTGGTGGGGACCCTGTCCTGGCCCTCGCCCTGGGTCATCGTCATCGGCTCCTTCTTCTCCACCTGTGGGGCAGGGCTGCAGAGCCTCACCGGGGCCCCCCGCCTGCTGCAGGCCATAGCCAAGGACAACATCATCCCTTTCCTCTGGGTTTGTACACCTCAAAGTGCTTCCTGCTCATGCTGCCTCACCAGCTGTCTGACCTCACGCTCTTAAAGTCAGATTTGTTCTCCCCAGTTTGCCCATCACTGAAGTGAGGGGCAATATTCTTTATTTTGATGGTTTTTTTCCTTTTGTTGAAAACAAGGAATGCTTTTAAGGATTTTTAACTAAACTTATGGGGTACCTTTATCAAGAAGTTGAACATCTAATTCTGTGAAGCATGGCAAGCTATTAGAATAATTTGGCTCCTTGCTCTAGAGAAGCAAGTATGTAGGAGAATTACTATTGATTTCAAAAAATGTAGTTTGCTTTTTTCCCATTGCAGCCTGGAAGATATGATTAATATTTCTGTTTCTTCAGATCTTTGGTCATGGAAAAGCAAATGGTGAACCGACGTGGGCTCTTCTGTTAACAGCATTAATTGCTGAGTTAGGAATCCTTATTGCTTCACTTGACATGGTGGCTCCAATTCTCTCAATGTAAGAAACAGCCTTGATATCTCAGGGTGGAGGGGAATAGAAATACTCTTGAGTTTTGCTAGTTTGGTTGTCTTTCAGAACTATATCTTTAACCAGTAAAGCAAATTTCCAGAGCCTGAGTTGCACTTCTGTAATTTCTATGAATCCTGAGACTTCAGGCTCTACATGTAAGTCTATTTGTTTCTGCTCTGGAGTATTCTGTGAATAAGCAAGTTTTTTTGTGTTTTTATTTGATTTTGAAAAAAAAAATAATCACAGATTAATCATAGTTCAGATTAATAAAAATCAGAGGGGTAGAGGGACAGGGCATGTGAGAGAGCAGCAGGATTTTGACTTGAAACCAATCATGTAATTATAATATATGCCAGGATCTGTGAATGTGCATGCTAAAAGGTTTTGCACCTTTGTTTTGCAGGTTTTTCTTGATGTGTTACCTCTTTGTTAATCTTGCATGTGCAGTCCAGACCCTGCTGCGCACCCCGAACTGGCGGCCCCGCTTTAAGTACTACCACTGGTGAGTGAGGGGCTGGCAGCTCCCTGAGCCTGCAGCCTGCACTGAGAACCTTCTCCAGGAGTCCAGGGAGCAGCTTTTATTTTTCTGGTTGTCAGTGGTACACAAGAGCCAGACTCAGATATGTCATGGCACAAGAGTTTCATTTTAACAGGACACTAAAGCTGGTGGGACTGGGGAAATCCAATGGAGGCTTTACTTTCACTGCCATTTCAGCATAGACAATTTAAAGAAAAAAAGAGCAAGAATGTAATTGATTTGCTTGTAAGCTTTTCTGCCCCACTACTTATTAATATCTTTGCTTTTTGTTTTAGGGCCCTCTCATTTTTAGGCATGAGTATTTGCCTGGCACTGATGTTCATTTCATCTTGGTATTATGCTTTGGTAGCTATGCTTATTGCAGGCATGATTTACAAGTACATTGAATACCAAGGGTAAGTGTTAACTGGATAAGAAAGGGTAAGAAGGAGGCTGGATTTCTTTAATAAATTATCTGTAGTCTTCACATTTGGAAAAGGAACTGTCCAGAGATGACTTGGAGGGATTTCCTTATTAGTTAATTTTTGTTTTCATTATTTTACTGTGTCACTGCTAAGCAAAAGCCCCTGAAGTATTTTGTTGTTAAGCTTCTAAAGGTGTTAGGTGAAACATGAGTCATGGGAAATAGAAAACTGGTTGGGATCTATCTGCTGTGTACTGCACATGATTACTTCAGGCCCAGAACAGCTGATGCCGACCATAATATTCCAATTTATCTGGTGAAAAGGTCTGTCTGGAACAGTCCTTGAAAGGTTGAATCTGCTGCTTGGGTTGCTGGAGATCAGTGTTGGATGGAGTTAGGCTGTAGTGTGGCTTTATAATTTAATTTGGCCTAATAACTAAATTGGGTGTTGAAATGCCAGATGTTTGTATATGCTTGGGAAGCTTTCTCTGTAGTGTTGATTACAAATTAAACCCAGAATGGTGGTTCATCATATATATATATATTTTACTGAAACATTTTCACTTTTCTTGTGTGATCTGTGATATGGCAGACATTCATGTACAAATGATAAATATAATTGTGATACATGCTGTGTGTCACATTATTAAACTCATAGTAGGGTGCTCAGATCTCTGTAGCCTGACTGTAAGAGTTCAGTTTAGTGGATCCATGTGTTGTGTGAACTGTTTGTCCTTCACAGAGCAGAGAAGGAGTGGGGTGATGGCATCCGGGGGCTGTCGCTCAGCGCAGCCAGGTACGCCTTGCTCAGACTGGAGGAGGGCCCTCCACACACCAAGAACTGGAGGTACTCACCTTGGGCTGATGAAATGGCTGTCATGGGGGTCTGCTTACACTAAAGGAATTAAACTGGACTCTAAACAAGATGTGTGAATGAATTTAAATGCCCAGAATATTTAAAAAAGTGTTGAGTCTGCAGTAAGCTGTGCTGTCACTGCCAAGCCTTGCTGTGTAGACCCTGTGTGGGCAAACCTTTAGTGCCCTTTGGATCTTTAACTGGACTCCAAATTGGTGAATCCCGGAGTGGAACTTGGGGAAACTGGAGGTCTGTGAGTACAGAGGTGTAGAGGCCAGGAAGTGAACAATGCCCAACATTATTCTTTCTGATGTCATCCCATCTTGGTGTTGAAAACAGATTAGGTGGGCAAGAACCCTCCTCTTGGTTGGGCATTGCACAACCCTTGGGCTCTGAGCAAGAGCAATAGGAATCTATCAAAGACAGAGTTTTATAAATTTTCTTATACTTGCTCAGCCAGACAGAAAGCAACTCACTTGATTGTGTAGCAATACCTTAAGGAACAGAAAGCAGGTGGGATCTGTGTTTAGATGAAAATATTTTGTGTTTTCCATGTGCCAGGTTTCTGGATACAGAATACAGATATTTTCTTGGCACAAGTATCCAGATAAATCTGGGAGAACAGCCCTACATGAACACTATGTGTGTTCCAATAGTACTTAAATGAGCCTTGAAACACATGCCTGTAAATAAAACACTAATGCAAGCCTCTCAAGCTGAGTGTATCAGCAGGTTTTATTGCTGTCAGCACAGTGCAGCAGCAGAATTCAGTTTCACATCCGCCTTTAACCAAGAGAAACAAAATATTAAGTAAAACCCCTTGAATGTGTGAGATACAGAAAGAATGTTTCAGAGTTAATATTCAAGGACAATATAAATGATGAGAGGCAGATTTTTACATGTGTTATTGTTAAAGCTTTAGTTAAAAAATATGTTGTCTTTTTTATTTTCTCCAGGCCTCAGTTGCTGGTGCTTCTGAAACTTGATGAGGATTTGCATGTGAAATACCCTAGACTGTTAACATTTGCATCCCAGCTGAAAGCTGGTAAAGGTTTGACTATCATAGGATCAGTCATCCAAGGGAATTTCTTGGAAACTTATGGAGAAGCCCAGGCTGCTGAGCAGGTCAGTGTCCTAAATCCTGAGGTAGAAAGGGGTGAGTGGGCAGGTAATGCAAAATTTTGTTTCCTAATCATACGTGGAACAAAGCATCTTAATCAGGCTTCCATGAAACACAGAACAAGTTCAGCAGTACCACAGCTGTTCAGTAAAGGACTTGCATACATGTTCCAGCTGCCAGTTGTGCCTTTGGGAATGCAAGATCAATGCTCACAACGTTTGCAAACAGCCTCACTGCATAAAACTGCCTTCATTTATAGGAAATAATTACTGTAGAAGTTTCTGTATGCTGCTTAATGGAGGGATGAGGCCTGTTTAGTTTTCTGAATGTTCCAAGTAAAAAGTTTTTTACTGAAAGAGGGATAAAGTACTGGAATGGTCTGCCCAGGGAGGTGGTGGAGTCACCATCTCTGGATGTGTTTAAAAAAAGACTGGATGTGGCACTTGGTGCCATGGTTTAGTTGAGATGTTAGAGCTGGGTTGGACTTGGTCTTAAAGGTCTCTTCCAACCTAGTGATTCTGTGATTCTGTGATTTCAGTAACTGTTAAACTTAGCAAATGTGTTCTTTTTCAGTGTGTTGATAAATTTATTACAGAAACCATTGAAGGGTGGTCCTGAAAGTTTTTTAAGAAATTACTTCATCTTCCTCATTGTGTAAACATGACATCATAGCCTTGTTTACATCTGGATAGCATCAGCATATTTGTTTTCTTCCCCAGAGGCTTTTTCTGTAGGAAAATTGTTACAAAAGGGAAATTAATTAATGGGCTATGTGTTGATCAAGTTTATTTAGTTTTTAAACAAATAAAAGGTATACTTGCTAGTATGTGGGATTTGGTGCTTATATTTGTAAATTTAATAACACAGCATGTTACATGGGAATCTGAAATTGGCAATCCAAATAAAGTCAATTGGCTTTGGGTTTAAAAGGGGGAGTGCTATA
The DNA here is from genome assembly GCA_013400435.1 of Pycnonotus jocosus. NCBI lineage: Eukaryota > Metazoa > Chordata > Aves > Passeriformes > Pycnonotidae > Pycnonotus > Pycnonotus jocosus. The sequence goes on along the minus strand of VWYP01033145.1, from coordinate 365,414 downwards.
GGATTAAAAAATGGAAAGTAAAATAGTAACACAGATATCACTGTCTACTACTATGAATAAGAGATGATAGCACAAACAAAAAAAAATCCTTACTTTAATCTGTTAGAAATGATTATGTTTGGAAAGAAACTGTGTTTTAAACAAGTGGGTGTTTTCTCTTTTGTTTTATTAAGGAAACCTGATGAACAGAACTTCACATTGTAATATGCTTTACCTATGGACGTGTGAACCAGGAATTTACATTGTAATCTCATGACAGAGAAATATTAGGAGTTCCTTTTGGAAAGGAAAGCTGAGATTTTTCCTTGTCTGTCTTGCAGACTATTAAGAACATGATGGAAATTGAGAAGGTTAAAGGATTTTGTCAAGTAGTTGTAGCCAATAAAGTTCGAGAAGGAATTGCTCACCTGATCCAGTCCTGTGGGCTCGGTGGCATGAAGCACAACACTGTGGTTTTGGGGTGGCCCTATGGCTGGAGACAGAGTGAAGATCCAAGGTCTTGGAAGACATTTATAGGTGAGCTTTAGAGGTCTGGTGTGATCAGACATTGTGAACAGAGATGTTCATTACACACGTGGTGCACACAGGGGATTTTAACAGAATCCTTGTCAGATTGGTTTTGAGTTTGTCTTTTTTTCTAGTATTGATAGAGGAACACATATTTTCTCACAGAACTGCTCTGTGAGAAATACCAGTTCCTGTAGGTAAAAGATCTAAGAAAGATCTTCAAAGATTAATCTAGCAGATAAAACTCAGGTGTCTAATGAATGGTTAAAAAATTATGGGCTTGAGACATGCTGGTTTTGTGACAAACTATAGTTTGTTTCCTAGATAATCTCTGTTTTGTCACTGGTTCAAACCTACCCTTCACTGGTGAATAGCACTCTCCTTGCCTCTATCTTTCTCCTTCTACTGTGGTCCAGTTACTTAATCAAATTCGAACAGAGCAGATGCTGTCTCCTCATACTTAGCTTTGAAGGTTGCTGCTTTTCTTTTGAGTGTGAAATAAAGCTTGTGTTCCTGTGAGTCTGCTTTATTTGTCACTTGGACTGACCTGCCTGTGCAAGCCTTGCTGTACATACTTTTCCTTATTTAAGTGATGACTCTTACAGTTTGCTGACACTTGCTCAGTGAGTAGTGTTTTTCTAACCATAAATGACTCTTGCAGAATTGGAAGTTACTGTGTTCTTCCCCTCCTGGGCAGGTACTGTTCGCTGCACAACCGCAGCTCATCTGGCTCTGCTGGTTCCCAAAAATGTGTCTTTCTACCCCAGCAACCATGAGCGTTACAACGAGGGCAACATTGATGTGTGGTGGATTGTGCATGATGGAGGCATGCTGATGTTGCTTCCTTTTCTTCTCAAACAGCACAAAGTAAGCAGCTACACAGAGAATGTCTCCCACCTATTTCTGCCTTCTTCAGTTTAAAGAAACGTGGTCCAGTTGTAGAACCTTTATTGATAAATGAGAGTGGATGTGTTGCTGAGTTTGTTTTGTAGAGCAAAGTATTGTTGGTTCAAATAACTGAGAGTTTGTGTTCCTTCACCAGGTTTGGAGAAAATGCAAAATGAGAATTTTTACTGTTGCTCAGATGGATGATAACAGCATCCAGATGAAGAAGGATTTGGCTACTTTCCTCTATCAGCTCCGAATAGAGGCAGAGGTAGAAGTGGTAGAAATGGTAAGAGAATTGAGTCCATTTTTCACTTTATTATGCATGTGGTGATGTTTGGTTATGACTTGATTACAAGCACAATATTTGTCCTTATTTCTGCAGCACAATAGTGATATCTCAGCATATACTTACGAGAGAACTCTTATGATGGAGCAGAGATCTCAGATGCTGAGGCAAATGAGGCTGACAAAAACTGAGAGGGAAAGGGAGGTATGTCATTTGTGGTTGTTCTCTATGGGCTGCTGAGGGGGATGACATAAAGTGCCTTCCTAGTAGTGTGTTACACAGCTGGTGCATAAATTTAACTCCTATGCTCTAAAGATGTAAGGAAATACTTTTAGTGTAGCTTTTTTTGTTTCCCAAAATTGCATGTAGCTCTTTTTTATTTTCTTTATATGGGATATCCGGTGTTTGTCCCAATTTTTAGCATATCCTGTTTTCCCACTGAAGATGTCTTTCCAGTTTGGACTTACAGGACATGTGGCTATGATGTCTATGACATGTAACTGTGAGAGATGACCCATCTTTTCTGTATGTGTTTGTCAAGCTATTTTTTTAGTTGTCAGTTTTGGGCTGGTCTTGTTTGTTGTTTCTGACCATGTCATGATGTGAGCTAGATATTTTTTCTTGTATAGATACAGGCTTCTGTCAGTGCAAATTCTGCTTGGCTTACACTCATCAAAACTGTTAAAAGTCAGTTTAGTATGTAAGACTTTCAGCTAGGGCAGATACCTCGTGTCAGAACTCTCCTGAAGGCTGAATCGAGTGAGCAAAATAAAAGATACAACGGAACAAGAAGGCTATAATTATTTAAAGAGCATCAGGCAGCATAAAATAGTCTCTGACTTCACCTTGTCACTCATGTGCCCTCTAGGCTCAGCTTGTAAAGGACAGACATTCAATAGCACGTCTGGAGAGCCTCTACTCAGATGAAGAGGATGAGGGAGACCCTGTTCCTGAGAATATCCAGATGACCTGGACAAAAGAGAAATGTGATGCTGAGAAGCGGAACCGAGGCAGTGCTGTGGGAAGCTTTAGAGATCTCATCACCATTAAGCCGTGAGTCTTGGCTAAGTCTGCACTTTGCATCTCTTGAAGCTCTACATGTGCTGTCCTTTTATTGTCTTTTGTTTCCTAATCCTTGGTTTGGACTTGTGCTATAAACATGGAGACCTGGCTATGAAAAGACAGCAGTTAGCCTCCCCAGAAGTCTCTAACCAATCAAATGTGCACATATCCCTCAATATTTCACTTGGTATAGCCAAATTCTTAATTGGAACTGTTAAATCCTGTAACAACTTGCCTCCTATCTCCCAAACACCTCAATAAAACACACTGATAATTCCACTGATCTAATCAGAATTTAAAAAAAAAAAATATAATTTCACTGTCTAGTGTGTAGTGTGGATGTTTAACGCATAAAGGAAGAAGCTATGGAGATGGTGATGAATGACTTGGAGTAGCATCTGTGTGTGATAAACCCTCTGAGACTTGCTGCAGGAGCACTGACATATAACAACAGCTGTGGTACTGTGTGTGCCCCTTGGAGAGTGAGAAGTAAAGGTCTATTTTTGCTTTGTGTAAAACTGTGTGAATCTCCTGTGACTTCTTTGATGTCCTGCATCTCACATGAAGAGCTCAGTCCAGTTTTGCATACTTGGCAAAGTTCCAGATTTTTCTTCCTCATAAATCAGAATTCAAATCTGTTTTAGGCTGAATCATACTGTAGAAATTCTGCTGAATTTGGTGTTAACTACCTCTACTTTTTCCTCTTCCATGCTTGCAGAGGGTGGGAAAACTTGTAAGTTTGTTATTTAAATTAGAAGTACATTAAGATGATTGAGAGAAAAGACTTAATTTTCTCAGCTAAAAGCAGGAAAACTATGTGTACTGATGGAAGAAAAGGCACTAGAGTTGAGCAGTCTTAGCAATGTTTTAAAGGGAGCAGGATTAGCTACTTAAGCTAAGTATCATTATAAATAGGATGTAACAAACTACAAGAGTTGTCCTGACGAGAACTAAGGATAGAAAACAATTCCAGTCTGAACCCATTTTCCTAAGCAGAGTATGACACAAGCAGGAGGAAACATTACTCATTTAGAGAAGCTCTCATTCCACAACACTGCTAGGATGTTATTTCTGGCAGTCTCTGGGCACTGAACAAGCCCTTTCTTGTAGCCTACACCTTCAAATCGCTGGGGAGATGCCAGTTTTAAATATCACTTGAGGGAAAACCAAGCCTTTAGTTTTCAACTCCCTTTCCAAAACTATGCATAGCTAGCAACTGTTATGTTCCTGCTGCTGGTTTTTTCCTCACTTCCTGTAAACATAGTCTGGCCTCAGTGTTTTCCCTTTTTGAAGCTGATGTGGTGAAGACAGAGGGTGTCCTTGCTCCAAATTAAATAAGAGCATGAAATAACAGAGAGGTAATTCAGTGTGGGTAAATTATTCTGTTAGCATAATAAACATGGTTCTTCCCACTGCATCTTCTTCTTTCTGTGTATATAAATTATTCCTTTGCAAATCTGAATATTCAGAAGAGCAGCAAGGTTACTAAAGAGTTTCACTCATCATGCAAAGCTGAATCAATGAAACCACAGATTCAAATTTCATTTGTTTCTACAAATACTCATTTTTACTGTATTAAAATGAAGACAAAAGCTCAGGTGGAAAAGCCTCAAAAGTATAAATATATTCTTCTTTTGATAAGTTTATTTCTGTACTGTATTTCCTTTTATGTTACCAAAATAATGGTTGATTTCCTGTAAGAAGGAAATATTCCCTGGCTTGAAATCCCCAAAGGTACTTTTTGAGTTTTGTTCCTGCATGAATTGATGTTATTTTGTGTTACTACATCCCAAATGATTAATGCTTTTACCTCTCTTAGCCTGGATTCTTATGGAGCAGAGGCGTATGAGATTATGCTGCACCTCTTTTCCTTTTCTCCCCTTACTTTTGAACTAAGCTCAAGTTTGAAAGTGTGATTGAGATAATAAAGACACCTGGTAGAAGTGTTTCTTGTAAACAGCCAGGCAGAGAGGTTGATTAGTGTCCTGAAGGAGAGCTTTTTAGCACTGCAGAAAAGCCCCTTAGATCCAGCCTGTTCTAGGCTGCCATCCTCTATTTCCCCATTGTGTGACTGCACCCTGTAGCAGCCCAGCCTTTCTCTGGAGGTACCAACTGCTGTTCAACACCAAGAGGGAAGTGTTCTCCTGGGAAGCTGGGCTGAGCACGATGGTGCCAGGCTCTGCTTGGCTCCCAGGGCATGGGGGAGTTGGCTGGTGCTGGGTCTGGAGAGGTGCCTGGCCTGTGCTGCCCTGGGGGAAGGCCCTGCAGTGAAAACTGTGCCTGCTGGAACAGCACATCCCCTCGTGCAACTGTGTTTTAGTTTCTTATGCAACACTAAATCATCTTTATCAGGTGTGCTTTCTGAAAAGCAGTGTAACTTTCTAAACTGGAGACTTGACTCCAGAGATCTTAAAGCCAGTGGGTTGGCTGTACCTGAGTAAGTCTGGGAAAAGTCTTTTGTATCTTCATCATAAAGTGTGAAGAAAATCACTGTGTTGAGCTGACATTTAACAGAGTATTTAGGAGATTTGAGTATGCTTTTAAAGGACCTTTTTAATAATTCAGTGTCCAGAGGTGTGTTTCTAACAGTGACTCTGTGCTTCTTCTACAGGAACCAGTCTAATGTCCGAAGGATGCACACAGCAGTGAAGCTAAATGAAGTCATTGTAAATAGATCCCATGATGCCAGACTTGTGCTCCTCAACATGCCTGGTCCTCCAAAGAATACCGATGGAGATGAAAACTGTATCCTTTCAGGCAAGGCCTGGGCCACACAGAAGGTTTTTTTAATCTGTTCTCTTGAATTCATTTGGCCACCAGTGCTGTAATATGTGACAAAGTGTCCCTGAGTGGAGGGTACTGCCATGTGGCTGTCAGGTAATAATTGCTTAGAGGAAAAAGTGCCACAAACTCAGTATTTTGGTACTTAGAGGGGTACTTGCACTAAGTGAGAGCAGAGCTGAGGGCTGTGAGCTGGCCCTGGTCTAATCCCTGTGTATTTTGGTTTGGATACTTTTTGTCCTTAACTTTACTGAAACAGATATGGAGTTCCTGGAAGTCTTGACTGAGGGTCTGGAGAGGGTATTACTTGTTAGAGGTGGTGGCCGAGAAGTCATCACCATTTACTCCTGATTTAGAAGCCTCTAACCCTGGTCTACGTTTATCTTCTTGGCCATTACGGACATTCCAGTTTTACATGGAGAAGAAGAAAAGGGGTTTTTGCCTAATTTTCTCCTCATCCAGTCCTGTTCATTGTTTTTCCATTTGCAACACACATATCTTTTGGGATTGCAGTATTTGTTACACCATCCAATTAGCAACATGAATTGTGAAGCTGCCACACTATTCAGTTTCTGCTTTGGTACCCCGGCCTTTGTGCATGTAGTTTTAACACTAAACCTATTTTTAGTCGGCACTGCTACGTGCAGTATTTTTAGTAACTGTATGTAAAGTTAGGACATGAAAGCCAGTTACTGTAAAAAGATTTAAAAAGCTTTTTATATTAGGTTTGGGGGATAGAAGTGCATTATATAGCAGCTAGTTTCTGCTGAAGTTCAGCTATAAAGCATTTTCTAAGAGCACACTAAATTGTAAGAGAGGACTGAAAAAGCTTTCCTTTTCTGGATTTATTTCCAGAACTAAACTCTCAGTATTGGGTAAGAATTTATACTTTTAATACATTTATTGATAGAGATTTAAATAAATTATGTTGATATAGTTGAAATTATGTATGTAGCTTGCTATAAGTTTTGTTGCTTCTGAGACTTCAGGTTCTGTGAGGCCAGATCCCTATTTATTTTTGTATTTATTTGTCAGAAATATTGGATATGCAGATGCAGACTGTTTAGGAGAATAGAGATCTCACAATAAATTCTGAATCACCAGTGGATTGAAGGACAAGTCCTGTGCAGTTCTTCCATGCTTTAAATTTCTTGCAGACCATCCATCAAAAGTACACTGAGCATGTTGGAGTCCCGTGTAGAGCCAGGTGCTAATGCTGCACGCACAGCGATGGGATTGCACTTGCACAAGTACAGGGGACCTGCTGCTTCATTGTATGCTTTATGCCCTTAGAGGGACAAGAAGAAGACCTATGTTAACCAATAAGTCTCTGGAGATTTTATCAAGCCCATTAAGTTGTACTTTATGTACAGAACATTCGTATTTTTTCAATAAAATGTTGCATACACTTTGAACCTGCTCTCTGTTCTGTGTGTGAGGGTGGATTGTGCAGGAGGAGCCTCTGCCCCGCCCTGCTCCAACCTTGTCACTGCTGGAGCTACCAGGTGAGGGCCAAGGGGCTGGGGCTGTGTTGGTGTTCACCCAGGAGGCACAAATGCACAGGGGAGCCACCAGCCTAGACTTGAGAGCAGCTGGGTGTGTGTCTGAGCAGTAAAACCTCTGGGGGCACAGAGAACCCACAGCCACACAGAACTCTGCACCTGTGGACTGTTGAACACACACAGGCTGGTACCCCCTCAAAATTTCTCCCTCTCTGGGGGAGTGGTGAGCCCATGCCAGGACCAGGTGTGAACTGACATCCCAGGGAACTGGAAGAAAGGTGGGGATTGACACGTCTGTCCTGGCGGTTCTTGCTAGGTGGTGTGCTAGTTGTGCTCTGGTGGTACTCCTGTGTGTTTCACTGAGCACAGCATGACCAATTTGTCTGAGAGGTGCAAATCTGAGAAACTATCCAGGCTTTTATCTTGAATAGCTTAATAAATAGGCTTTTCATAGGAGTTCTATAGTTAAAGCCTGTTTGTTCTCTCTGTAAAGGACATACCTGATGGGAGCAGGATGGTATTCATCTGTGCCAAGATCCCTTTGAGACAACAGCCAGGAAATACCTCTGGGGTGTGCTCTCTGTTTGGCATTTTTTTTTATTTTTACAAGTCTTTGCCTTTTTGATTTTGAAAGCCAAAATTAATGTCACACTTTCAAACCAATGGAAAGAATAAAGCTTTCTTATTTGCAAGTACTGTGATATTTGCACAGATTATTTTTACATCTTCAGGGCACTGAGTAATGGAGTGCGAGTGTACAGCAATTTTAGTAGTTAATACCTATTTGCAAACATTCTTTTATAGGAGTAATACTGTAGAATCTTTTGTTCCTCAGACTTTTACCAAATGTGATCTCATTCAAACACTCTGAGAAATACATACACCTGACTCCACCTCACAAAAGGATTTCAGTGCCATCTGTTACCTGACCCAAGTAACCTGTTTGTTGCTTATTGTGTTTTAACATCAAAGCAACCAAGTGAATCTCTTTACAAATAGAGTAGACTGGGTTTTCAGAGGTGATTACAGACCATGGGGACTGAAAACCTCCACACTAATTCAGCAGTTTGGGGACCCTAAGGATTTCATAGATTACAATTATATAAGACTTCATTACATCCACGAGAAGGTTCATAATAAGTTCCTCTGAGACTTTGTACGCAGCACTGAAAACAAAGTAGCATGGAAAATGTTGAATAAGAAAAGATTGCTGAAAAAAAGGTAATTTCTATCTGAGTCATCTGTGAGGGTACCTGAATGGTCATCTTCAGGCCCTTTTTTGGTAAGGAGATGAGAACACAGCAACTAAAATATAGTGTGACAGTGTTGATTTTAACTCACTCATTGGTATAGGGAATTACACTTAAAGCATCAATGGTACAGTTTTGATAGTTAGTGAGTTGTAAAGAAATATTCTTGTGGAAGCAGGGAGCTCATTTCGTGTACGTTAAACGTTCCTGTGGAAGCGGGGAGCTCGCTTTGCTGTAGGTTACACATTCTTGTGGAAGCAGGGAGCTCGCTTTGCTGTGGGTTACACATTCCTGTGGAAGCAGGGAGCTCACTTTGCTGTAGGTTAAACAGTCCTGTAGGAGCAGGGAGCTCACTTTGCTGTGGGTTTGACACTCCTGTAGGAGCAGGGAGCTCGCTTTGTGTACGATTCCCCTGCGGAAAGCCCTCACCCCGCGCAGCCCCGCCGAGCGCTCTGCCCGGCCCTGCGCTGCAGTGCCCGCCGCTCACCACCAGGGGGCGCCGGCCGCCGCCCGTGGCGCTCCGGGCCAGGCTCCGGCCGCGATCCCCCCGACCCGATCCTCCCGGATCCTCCCGCCGGGATCCTGCCACTACTCCTCCTGGAGCGCTTCCCTGCTCTCCGCATGCACTCACCGCCAGCCAAACGTGCTAAATTAAAAGGGTTCCTCTTCCACTTCCCTCCTACCCCGTCCCCGTTTCTCATTTTCTCATCTGCGTCATCCATAATAGTGCTTGCTCCTTCAGTAGTTCTCCTGGGAAGGGATAAACTGCCTCATGCTGTGCTCGGGAGGTCGTAAGTTCTTGTTCCATTCTGGTGTAATTATCCTCCTGCACAGCCACTGGCCCGGGTCAAACAGGGCGTCTGTAGGCAGGTACTGCCAATACAAAGTGCTGCTTTTCCCTGCGGAGTGCTTCCCCACCGCTCTGGGTTTCCCGTGTCAGACAGCATAGTCAGACCCACAGCAGGTGGTGGGGTTTGGAAGAAAGTTCCCCATCGGAGTCACAGTCTGTGTTCCAAGCTCTCTGAACAGAGTATACGCTGTTAGTGGGCAGTTGACTAAAATGGAGTCTGCCCAAAATTCTCTCTCCACCCTTGAAATAATGCAGGTAGGGCTCTTGCTGTTGGGAACAGCACCATTAAGGGCACATCTCTTCCTCTAGCCAGGGAAGGTGCCTGCCAGCTGGGCAGACACTGCTTACTCCTGGCAAATGTAGCAATTAATTTGATCCTGCTTTTAAATTTACAGTTATGATTAAAGTTTTGATTTGCTTCCTCTTAGATGAACACCCCCCTCTTCCCAAAATGGTTAATAAGGAATCAATTGGTGAGGGTTAAAAAAAAAAATAAACTACAGGAACATTATAGATCTAAGCAGAATATATAAATAATTCCCATCAAAATAAGCTGGCTGCAATCAGGACTGAATATATTTTTATTTGGCTCCTTTCATGTCCTTCACCAGGGTCCACACAACCTGTCCCCACAATATAACTCTTTGTGGCTTATCTGCTCTTTTCTCTTTCAAGGACAACTACAATCAGCCTCAGAGGCCAGCTGTGCTAGGATGGAGCGTGGCCCTGCTTATTGTTTATGGACCTTAAACTAGCACAACTCTTGTCAGAGTGGCTTCAGCTTTGTTTTTCATAACAGTGTGCTTAGTTGGGCTCTCCTCGTTACCATTTTCAATAAATTGCTTGCATTTATGAAGATATTTCTCACCTCAAAAGAGCCTATTGAAGTGGTCAGCCAGGCCAGTGAACTAAAATGAGCATACTGAAAATAAAAAGCAGAGAGAAAGAGCGCTAGAAAGAGAGACTGGCTTTCCTCCAGCCTGTCTCTTAGGTGATTCAGTTTAACTCTCATGCCCAGTTTTTAACACACTGAAGTTAAAGCTCTGCCCTGAGCAAAACTTAGCAGGTAAGTTACGACCAGAGTAGGGCATCATTTCTACAATGCTGGGGTTTTTTTTGTTCTCAGATTTTAAAATCAGCTGCTTCAAATAGGCCTGATTTACTTCTTGTATTTGGAGACAGAGCCCACCCTCCTCTACTTTATTCTTTCTGCCACCTGTTGTGTCAGTAATTCATGGAAACTGGCATAAGCCCCACATCATTGGACAAAACAGAAGTATTTTACTTCAGTGTCTCTGCAGTCAGGCCATACATCCTAAGAAAGCACACTGAGAGTGGAGAACATTGTCTTAGCACTCAGTACCTACAGTCCAATTCTGATGTTTGCATCTTCTGCTGTCTCATGCACAAAACCTTCTGACTTTCTGTATGGGCTGTACCTTGGTGCAATGGCAGCCCAGAATGGTGGCTTTGGAGGAAAAAGCTCATTGCTTCAGTGACAGTTAAAAGCCTTCTTTGGTGCCAGTCATACCTCCTCCATCATCAGAACAAAAGTGACAGTGGAGGTGACAGAGATGCTCTTTACTATTATTTCTTACCTACACAGAAGGAACAAGTTACAGAAAACTTGTTGGGAGACTGAAGTTAGAGGTAGTCCTATTTCTGTGTCGATTCACCACTGTCAGTGAAGTCTGCAGAGAGAACAAATCCTGTTAGAATTCACAGCTGTTCAACTGGACATCTGTGATTATGCTGAGTTTATTTCAGCAGGACTGTGTGTGAGGTGTCTTTTCATATTGCTGTTCAGTGCTGTAGGGTCCTGAAATGACTAAATTTGCCCGTATGATTTTTTAGTTAATACAGCACAATGTGCCAATGTTTTATCAAGTTACATTTAGTGTTGCAATCCAGTTAAAGAGAGGTGGCTTTCAGTGCAGAGTCTGTAAGGAGGAAAAAGCCACTCATAATCTCCTCAAAGTCTAACACGATTAAGAGACTGACCCTCCTCACACCAGGCTTAAGTATCAAAATCTAATTATAATGTCATTACTAACCATTTGCCCACAATCAAATTCTGGGTACTGCCACTTGCCTGTAAGTATTTTTAGGGAAACTCGATAATGTCTTTAAATTGGGCATACAATGTGGCAAATCTAAGAAGCAGAGAAGGCAACTTAGGAAAAAAAAATTTAGAAGTCGATAGTCCTACAGATAAGAGGCACCAAGGAAAAAGTTCACATATTTTAGAATTTGACCTTCTGTTGATGCTGACATTTCTTTTGCTGTAAGATACTAAAATTAGCCAAGAAATTGATCTCACCTTTGAAACTAAAGTATTAGACATGCTTCAACCCCAGATGACCAAGTCATTTGGTATACTGGCACTATCAGTATATGTCAAACACTTATAAAGAGACTCCAACTGCAAACCTACTCTATCCAGGTACCTGCTCTGTGACATCTATACATTTCTTGGAGATAGTTCACAGAAATTGTTGAATTCCTCAGGAAACAAGACTCATGTATCATCATCCTAGTCTGGGCCAACTTTTCAGTTAAATGTTGGATTTTAAAATGAACACTTGATGATCAGTTTAAAATCAGAAATTACTCCACATGCAATACTGTGAGTCTGAGTTACTGGACTAAATTGGAACTTGGATGAAAACTGAGATACTCTTCATGGGCTATTTGTACCAAAATTAAAACAAACAAACAAACAAAAGCCTAACAGCTCACAGGTACCACTGCTAAGTCAAAGGAAGACACTGGAGTTTTTCTTGTTTGAATTCCTCACCACGACTAGAAACTTCACTTGACAGCACAAATACGTGATCTCGCTTGTTAGTTGATACTGCTTTTTTTTACAATTGAAAACAAAGTAGACAGTAACAATCCATAACCCATCTTATATTTCATATTACTGCACCAAAGGGGAAGGTGTCTGTGGCTGAGAGAAGGCTGTTACTGGGTTTCTGGTTCTCTTTGTTGTTGCTGTTTGTGTGCTTTGTTATACATATATATACACTCTAGAAAAAACTGTTATTCCTTTTCCCATATCTTTGCCTGAATGCCCTGTAATTTCAAAGTTATAATAATTTGGAGGGAAGGGGGTCATATCTCCTTTTGCAAGGGAAGTTCCTGCCTTCCTTGGCAGACACCTGTCTTTGAAACCAAAACACCTGTGGGTGCTGCTAACAGTGCCTTCAGCTGACAGCTGCTGCCGAGGGATGTGATCCCTCAGTTATCTAGCTGACTCTTTTGTGACTTCTTGAGCAGCCAGGATCACAAGAAATATCTGCTGAGTTAAAGATGATTTAGTTCATATAGCAAGTCCAGAAGGAAAAAAATATAGAACAGGAAATTGCTGCTTTCAATTCCTACAACAGCCCCTATAATTTGATAATGTAGTAACCAGCAGTCCTTTGCCTGACTGACTTCCAAAGAGTTCTTGCATAATCTGTTCCCTTGTTAGACCACGTGCAACACTAAGGAAATAAAAGGCAGCAACTTCTGGTTAAATACTCAAGTTCTGGTTTGTCTTAAAAAACACTGCAACAACAAACAAGATACAATTGCTTTCCCACCAGTGAGTAAACTGTATAAACAGTCTTGTTTGTCCTTTGTGCATGGGATTAAAAGAAGAGGGAGCTCAATTCCCTCAGCTGCAGCAGACCAGATGAAAAGCACAGGGAAGTATCTGCTTCAGAAGTAGAAGACTCAAGCTTTTCAGTGTGCTGTACAGCCTGCAAGGAAAGGGGAAATGGCAGAATATTTCAGTTATAATTTGGTATTACTTCCTCTTACAATGTCATATTCTGTATTCATGGGGAGGTAAAGGAACTTCAGTCTCTATTCTAAACACTTCTGTGGAGTAGATCTCATGAATTGATTGCAAATTCTTGAAGAATCCAACAAAACGACACTTTTTAAATGAAATTTTCCAGCAATTACAAAACTAATCTCAAGATAAATAAAAGTGGTAAGCCATGAACTCTTGAATGTGATGCATGTCTACAGGCCATGCCCAGAGTACTCACCTTGTTTCTGCTGCTTGTTGGATAAACAAGGTATTTCCTTCTGTGATATGTGAAAGCAAAACTCTTCTATAGTTTCAGGAGGGAGGAATGAGTTGTCAGAATGTCAGGAAGCAATGTCTGAGTTTGGGTGTAGCTTGCTTGAGCAAGTCAGTACAAATATCCCTGTGACACTGTGAGAAGGATTATCCATGTGTAGGTGTTACATGGTGCTCTTGGAGCACTGAGCTTTGATCACTTTGACAGCTTGTGTGTAGTTGGGGCTCTGCTGGCTGCAAACTTCCTCAAAAAGCTCAAAGAGCAACCAAATTAAAAGGTACCTCTGCAGGAATAAATACACCTGCAGTGTTTATTCTTTGAACACACTTGTCGTTTTTTATCACAAAATATGTTTTGAGACTAAACAGAGAAGGCCCCAGCACATGCAGAGGTTGTGTTGGTTTTAGCTGTTTGCAGTAGCTGTTGTGGTACTGTTACTGATGAGTATGCTGTATCTTCCCTCTGCCTTAAATGCTACAGCTGATACTCAAGCAGGCCTGTAGGCATGAAAAGAGAAGGTGGAGACAATTGCTCCTGCCTTTTGAGTTTTGTTTTGCACTGACAAATGGAATTTGCTATAGGCGTGTTACCTGTGAATCTAATTCCAGATATTTAAATGGATGGTAGACATTGACCTCTTGTTACTTCAGGCAGCTGGTTACAGGAACTTTTAGGAAAACAACACTGACTGCTGGGGCCTAGATCTCTTAGTGTTTTTGTCCTCTTTTCTTTTCTTTGTACATTGCCTTATATTTGGTTGGAGAGGAAGAACCAGATGCAGTCTGTCTAGAGATTCATAAAAATAACCAGAATTTAAGGACTTGATTTTTAATCAGGACACTTTTGGGGCCCTTCAAGGATTCTTTCATGGCAATTACAGAAGATTGGTGGGAAAGCAATGGCAGGTCACAGGATTTGAGCTACAATTAATGACAGCTGTTACTGAACGAGGCACAAAGAAGGAATTACATTTTTCTCAGGAAGGGAGATGGAGAGGCTCGGGATCTGCTACCAAAGAAGCTCTTTGAGGAGAGCATTTTGTGTCACGTTGAGCATGGGTGCCCCCATGTGTTCTGTGTGCTGACAATGCACAGGCTTCTGGCTTGTGTCTTTATTTAGCTAAGACCAGCGTTTGGAAGTTTCACCACATTTGAATAATTGAGCTCAAATCCAACCTTCATCTATCATTTGTTATGGCACAAGAATTACAGATAAGCTCATTTCAAATGTTAAGATTCGTGGCTTCAAACACAAGCTGTGTGCTGTGAAAAGCTTACATTAAATAGTCGATATTACAGTGTGCCATTGTTGGTACTTTAAAGTAATTTCTGGAGTGACCAGATTAATCAAAAGCATTGCAGAAGCTTCCTTTTGTGGCGTGGATTAATTTTCCTAAATTCCTGTTGTGTTGATGTGGTAACTTCAATAATTCAGAGGAGCAGATTGTGAAAAGCTGCCATGGTCCCGCCTCCCTCACGGGCTGCAGTTTCCCACCCCTGCATGTCCCTCCTGCTGTAGTTTTGCACTGAGGCTGTTTTTCTGGAAACACCCTTGAAGCCGGATCACTGAAGCCATCAGAGTTAAACCCCCTGAACTTGCTGGAGTGCTGCAGCCTGTGGAGGATGCTGAGACAATGAGCCGCACGCTGCCTGTGCAGGAATAACAAACGCTGGAATGGGGCCTGGATTCCCCGCTGGGCACTGACGGAAACGCTCGCAGGGCAGCTCCTCCATTTGTTCTGAGGCACTGAAGAAGGAAGGGTATCCTTGTTATGACTGCAGCTAGAGCAAGAAGGCACAGCAAAGCCTCCAAAGGGTGTCACTTGTGTTCTCAATCCAAACAAGCAAATACTTTAACTCCCTGGGGAAGTGGAGTTAAAGTCTTTCCTGTCTGTGGGACTCAATGCAGAAAGGTGCAGAGGTTTGGTCTAGAGGAAAGCCCCACTCTGAACTGCAGTGTGGTCAGGAATGAACACGTGAATCAGATGGTACAAGAAAACAGAAATCCTCCTACAGAAAAAAAAAAAAAGAGAAAAAAAAAAAAAGATGGCAGAGGTTAGTGGGAAGAAACAAATCCCTGACTGCCTGTGTGATGTCTATGGCAGCTTTTGCCATGGGTCTGACCTCTGGGATATCTTGATTTAGAAGGAGTGTGGGCATCTTCTGCTGCAGAGTGTTTCTTCAAGCAGTGTCAGCTCTCTCCCTGTGTATTCCCATTGCAGGCTGCTATGCACTGGTTTGGTTTTACTGTGTTGACTACCCTGTCAGCATTTCATCTGGAAAGCAATTTGTCTGCTGGAATAAATGAATCTCGTGCATTCTCTGCTCTCTCTCAAGTGATGTCAACAGTTTTGGTTGGCAGTAATAGATTTTCTAATACTCATCATGATCCAGCTAAGGAGTTGATTTTTCTTTAAATATCTCTCAAACTTCTATGAATTTTCTGAAGTTTTGTTTTAAAGGCTTGTTTCAAGTTCATATTTGGACATGTAGAAATAATGTTTACTTAGAAATAACATTACTAAAAACAATGATTGGACAATTAGTTACTCTTACCAGGAATATATGTTACTTCTAAAAAAAATTAAACTTTTTTGAAATTGCTGGTGTGCTTTGGCTGCTGACTGAATTGTAGCTGCTATGGAAAATTCCAGGAAAAGGTGTAAAATGATGAGTGAAAAATGTCAAGGGTAATATTTGTTTAATGTGATTTCATTCATACGTTTATATCCAAAAATGTCTCTCTAGACCATCTGGGAGTTCTACTGTTGAGTCATGTTAGCCCTTTCTTTTTCACATTTAGTCCATTTTATTTGTACTTCTCAAATCTATTTTATTTTTTCTCATTTTCTTTTACCCTGCTGGTTTGCTCTTTCTTGGCTTTATTTTTAATTAGTTAAACATAAATGGCCTTTGACATAGCAAAGATTATGAAAACAGTGGGACACTGGTTACTGCTTTGAAAGAGTAAGGCAAATATTTTTGTGTTTGTTCTCCTTTGTCTGTTACCTCTCTCCTGGGGTTGTATTGTCAGTGAGTGAAGTAAAAGAGCCACTTGAAGGGGGAAAGGGAGGTTATTTGGAATCTTTCTGTGTATTATGGCCAGAAGCCCTAATAAATCTTAGTTCCACTGTGCTATGCAAAGCTGCAAATGCGTAATGAGAACGTCTGAAGTTTACAGCATGAAGCAATCTGACAAACCAGACCTGCCAGGGAGATGATACTTTAACAGGGAGATGATATTTAATTTTATGCAGATCAACCACCAGAATTTTTTGAGGCAGCATCTAATCATGTTTATCATCTCTTAAAAATTTGTCGTCTTACAATGGGAGCTCCTATATGGACACTGGCCTACTGGAAAGCTCTCCTTTTATAGTCATTTGAAGGTCAGAAGGGGATGGTGATGGTGAGAGCTGAAAGAGTTTCCTGGCTTTGGTGCCAATCCAGCACTGTAAACTTGAGAATTTACCCTCTCACTCACTTCAAACCTTGTCAGATCCAGTTCCAAATGTGGTCAGGCTGTGCATGTTTGGTCTCCATTTGAGATTTGTGTTGTATTTAATTTGAAACTCCAGAATTACATGATAACCAGAGGTGGTGGCAACTGGGATGGCTGATTCTCTTGCAAATAATGAAGGTGTGCATACTGTTCCCTTGCTTGACTTATACCAGAAGCTATTAATGAGGTACTGCTAGTTAAGTAAAATTCAAGTTTTGTCTAAAGGAACATGCAAAATAGTTACAGTATCCTGCATCTGTCTCCACATTTCTCTGTAATGGAAACCAGTTAGCCCTAAAGAGATTCAATGATAATTCCTTGGAGATTTTTCAGAAGATATGAAATCTATATCTCTGTTGCCTTTCTGGAGAAGGCTCTTTGGGAATCGACTATTGCTACTTGTCACAGGAGAGAAATAGGAATGCCTGCTGGCTTGTATAAAGGGGCCTCTACAGATTGTTAAGAGAAGCTGTAGTTGAGAAAATTCAAAGTCAGGTTGGATGGGGCTCTGAGCAACCTGATCTAGTTGAAGATATTCCTGCTCATTGCAGGGGGCTTGGAACTGGATGAGCTTCAAAGGTCCCTTCCAACCCAAAGGATTCTACCATTCTGTGGTCTTTTGAATTCAGTCTGCTGAAACACAGCAGGTCTATTTCTGATAACCACGAAAAGGTGAGCTTTCCTTCTTCTGGAGATCTCTCAGCTCTGAGAGGTGAAACATTTGAAGCGTAGCCCAGGGCCTTCCACACCTTGAATACAATCCAGCACTACTTACAACAGACTGGAAATGAGCATTTGCTTTGGAATAAAATAGGATTCACAGGTTGTATGTGTGAAAATGTGCATGAGGTGTATGGTGGATTGCTAAAATTGGAGGTTTTAATTCATCATCAGCAATACATACTGATCTGTGTGGGACTCAGTCACAGTATGTTAATGTGGACTCTGCTCATGGGCCTTAAAATCCAGCATGGGATTGGAGTTCTAATTCTGGGAAGATCTTGGAATATCAATGAACCAATAAATTCTCAGTTTCCTGCTGCTAGTCAGCATCTTGAGTTTTAAAACTTTCAAACAGTCAGCTGTCCTCCTACTGTGGGTAAAAACAAGGTGGTGTACAGAAGTTGAGCACTTCATCTTCATCCTTATCTTCTGCTAAAGCATTCTTCATGAAGTAGGGCTGTTAACAGAAACATTGATTCAATTGTAGCAAAGCCACTACAAAGCTTTCCCAGTTGCAGAAGCAAAATTCTTAAAACAACCAACCTTTAAGTTGTTTAAATAATTTTAGTATTTAAGCTCCACACTTGGAAGATTACAGAAGTGACAGCTAAAATCAAAGGCAGCACAGACAACAGGAAAACAACTGGCTTTTTAGTAGTGACCACCTGCAGTCACTGACACGCTTTTTAGGATATTTTAAGGTATTTAACAGTGTGGGCTATGAAGACTAAGGAAAGATGCAGAGATAATAAGCTTCTTTACTATCCCTGTTCATTCCATTCAAGCATGGTCAACATTGTCCTGTGTCTCCCATCAAAACAATCTGAAGGAAAACAGAGGCTGAGTTTGGAATTAATCCTTTGGAAATATTACTGCACCAGGAATTGGTGAGATTATTAGCAGCTTGGTATTAGTCATGCACAGTTGGAATTCTGCACATTAGCAATGATGTGTTCTACACAGAAGGAAGGCAAGTGATGACAGTGTAAGAAAAGGTACCAAAAGGGCTTTGCCTTGGTTTGTTCTAGCTGCCATAAAAGGTGAAATGGAATAATCTATGTTTGAGACATACATGCTTGAATTAATTAGACATAATGTTGTCCTGAAAGAACTGATGGAAACTGAAAATAAGTTTCACAAATAAGTTTGGAAAAATGGACAGTGCCTTTTAAAGGATAAAGGGCTTCACTTACAGAGTTGAAAATACAAAATAGTTGACATTTAAAATGTCAATAGCTTTGGTGTTTAGCAAAGAAGTTCTGACATTTTAATAGTGACCATTTGAGCTTTTATTTGTTGTAAATGCCTCACTTAAATTCTTCTAGCAAATTATTGGTAATCTGGTCATCTCTGAGAACTGGCATCCTCTTTTAGGTCTGGAGCTATTGGGGAAACAGGGCTCTTATTTTTGGTACTACTTAGTGAAATAAAGTCAGCCAAAGATGGGCACTTATTTCTTACTGCTTGCATTTGCATTTTGCTCTGGGCGGGTAGGAGAACTGAGCAAGAGGTGTTTTTTTTTTTTTTTTTGTTTTTGTTTTTGTTTTTGTTTTTGTTTTTTCTTCCTTGAAAATGTGATGGGGATCTTTCTTTAATGGTCCTTTATGATCTTTAAAATACATCTTGAGATCAGTGCTAGGGAGAAATTAATGATGTTTGTTGAGACTGTAGAGTCTTCTCAAACTATTTTAGAAGATGACAGCTGTGGTTTCCCTTTTGAGAACTTAATCTATGCTCAGTTATTCTGTGTTTTATGACCACTAATGAAGGGCTCATATTAAAAGTTTTTCTGTATTATAATCTTAATGTATATGTCACTGAGCTAACACTTCTGTTAGGGAGGCACCAAAATCAGTATTTTGGTGCCATTCTCACTTCCAATGCGTGTGCTTATTTTGCATATATTTCTAATACAGTTTCTGCAGTATCTCCTGTGCGCTTGTTTCAGCTTAACTAAGTAAAATATCTGGTGTGAGGATCCATTCCATAAGGTTTCATATTTACACCATATGCACAGTAAAAGGAATTCCCATCCCCAGTTTCATGGGGTGAAGTGAACAAAGTGCATGGGAGTGCTTTTTGGCTGAAGAAAACTGTGTAGCATGGCCTGCCAAAATATACTTATTCTCCATGAAATTCTGCTGGCTTGCAGCTTTTTCTATAGAATGAGGAAATTCTGTGAATGCATAGTATATTTTGGTTGTTGCTATTCTTGGCTCTCTTCATAAAAGAAACAACATAAGCTATTACTGCTATTTGTAAAAGTACTTTGTGACCCTGTGCCATAGTGTTGAAGAGTTTTTAATCCAAAAATTTAACATTGCAGCAGAACAAAAGCTGATAATGGCAAATCTGTCTTTAATTTAAAAATGCCTATTAAAGTTCATTAATGTAGAACTAATAAAAAAAAATAGATTGCTCTCACAACTTCCAAAATGCTAAGTGTAAGTTTAATTTTTTTAATTAAATGTGATTTGTTTTAAAAAACCCATTTTTCTGGTGATTTTATCTCTTTTGTTATAATTTAGAGTTTTATTCAGAGCTTGCTAAGGCATTGGGAGTCCTTACTGGGACATTGCCAAAAAACCTCATTTGCTTCACTTAAGTGGAATATGTGGTGGGGATTTTCTGGCTTCTTTACCTGCAGAGATGAGTAAGGTTCTTTAGCTGTGCTCTGCAAATAGGTTTATATTGGATCTTACAATATTTCAGTCTTCAGAAGGATATCTCTCATGAAATTTAGGACGATGCTTTTTTCCCTATGAGGAGAGTGAGGCAAGAACTGAAGTGGGGCACCCATGTCCCATCTTCTTCAGAGGAGACTGTTTGGAAGATCTGTGTGAGGATTAGATGAGTGGCAGTGACTCTGATTTGGCTGGCTGGATGTGCAGGGTACAATACACACCGAAGGGGAGTCACTTCTGCAAGTGAAATCAGTGTGAGGCATCAGAGATAAATCTTGGCATCCATCCTTTAATTCCCTCAGAAGAGAAGGGAAGCAGGGTTTGTACCTTCCCTACCCTTCCATGCAGCTACAAACACTGTGGCCTCTGGCTCTGGAATAATCTTAAAAGTCTGTAGATACACTCTCGTGCCATGTCATAATTCTAGTTCTGTTTGACATGGTATGGAACTGGCCATAAGATCCCTGGAGTGAAAGCTGTGTAACTTTTGTGTGTCTTTCTGGCAAACTCAATTAGTCTGCCTCTTTCTTAAAGGAAAATAAGAGCTTGTGGCATGGCCCCTGCACACACCTCAGGGGGAAGAGGAGCTGGCAGAGACACTGAGGGGTGAGCAAGGGGCTGTCTCTGTGTGTACAATGTCAGGACAGGAAGGTCACTCACAGCCATCTCCCAGGGAAAAATCTGTGACTGACCCTATTCATTCTGTTCCTCCCTTGATGATACCATCCCTCACCTTTCCAAAATGTTGGGAAGCCAGGGCAGTTGTGCTGCACTGTAGGTGTGAGTGCATTGTTATAAAGGGAACAGATGTAGATGGAGTTGAATAAGTTCTGTGGAACATGGCTTTGCACACACTGATTAATTGTGCTGTGTCAGTGGCCTTGAAATGCTGCTGGAGATGCTGTGGTGCCTGCAGGTTTTCCCAGCAGCTTCAGTCTGTGTCATGGAAAGATTAATGCTGTGAGACTCATGACATAAGAGTATAAGCTGGCCTCATGTGCCCCACGATGACTTTTGGAATTGGTAGATAAGCTTGCTGTCTACCAACAGCTTTCTTGTTTTTAATGAGCAATTATCTTCCTGCAGGATCCTGCAAATAGTGCAGTGACTTCTCAGCAATGCAGAGGGGCTAAAATGGTGTCCTTTTATGGCCATGTCTTCGATGTGAGGCACTTTTCAGGGACTTTCAGAGACTTAGTGTTGGAAGATTATTGCTGCTGCTACAGTGGATCATGCAGGCAAGGGTCCTTTTTATCTGTGGTTATAAAATCTAGAAGGAGAGCAAAAAGACCTCCTTGAAGCAAAGTTCCTGGTGACATTAACACCTACATGAACTACTGATGGCAGGGAAAAGGGAGAGCCAGCCTATTGTCCCAGTCAATGCAGGATTGTAATAGACTCTTTCTTATATTTTCAAAAAGCTTGAATCAGACCAAACCCTCTAGAACCAAAGTTCTGCTTATAAAGACTCATAGAACTGAGGAGACTTTGGTATGAGGGGACTGAATGTTGAAAGGTGTTTTCATTTTCAGCACACTTCTGTCTTCTTTAAAGCCATATCTTTTTACATTATTAATTTTTTTTTTTACTTCAGTTTGAATAGGAAGCAGGAAGGTTTTTGCCTAGTTTTATGTGCATTTTTATAGCCATCTTATTTTTTTTGGCTCAGAAGTGCTTATCTCCACACTAAATTAGCCTTATTTGTTTTAAAATCCTTTCTTCATTCAAAAAAAATTACAAAACATTTGAAGGATACAGACTGTTTCCATTTAAAAACGTCATGTGTCTGCAAATCTTGTAATGCCACTTGTTTAGATTTTCTCTGCTTTTATGGATATAGTGTTAAAGTTCTTTTCAAAACTAAGTATTGTATTTTTGTGACTGGTGCTGTGGCTTCTTTTCTTGATAACCACAACATGTGAGAATTTGTCTGCTGTATAAAACACATGTTTAGTTGTGAAAACTTCAAAATCTTGGGAGATGGGAGGAAATTCCTGTAGCAAGAGCTAAGAAATTTAAAAATACTTCCTTGCCTGCTGATGTCCTCTCACAATCTTTTCTGCTGACTGTGCTGCTGGGTGTCTGGTTTTTGTCTAAGCACTATTTGCCCTGGTAGTGGGCACACAGTTGAGTGAACAGGCAGCACAGTTGTGATCTGTTTGGTAATAAATACAACTTTGTTTAAAAGTTATACTTTTTGAGGAATCATTTCACCTGGAGCCTGCAGGAATAGCTATGGTTTTTGCTTTTACAAAATGTACATTTTGCTCTAATGGTTTTAAAATAGACTGAAGTGGAAGCTTTCCTACCTGACTGAGCTCTTGTCTTGGATGTCAGTGCATCCCTTCCTTAAATATGAGGAACTGAACTGGTCCAAACCCAACCATATAAAACTTTTGAGATGATGGCAAAATGGGCTCCCTGGTGCTTTGGGCTTTTACATTTTACATTATTAGAGGTGTCAAGTTTAACCTTGAATAGAATGATCCTGGTCTAGTCTCATTTTACTGAAGATGCACCGTTCCCAGCCTATGAAGGATGTAGGTAGAGGAGGGTTTTTGAATAAACCACCAAGAGAAAGGCACTGATGAGATATGAGAATAATTTTGCATAAACTGGTATATAGGTGACCATCAGAGTTGGCAGAAAAGGCCTAATGAAGAACTGGAAGGTCAGAGTTAAATCTTGTAAAAAACTTTGTATGTTTGAACACAAAATTATCTGCTGAATTGCAAGGGGCATTTAAAAAGTCAGAACTGATGGGAGCTCTTACACCCACTTGTTTTTTAGCAGCTCTGACAGTGATGTTTGTGGGTGCATGTTCTGAGGCCCTGTTAAGGCCAGGAGAGTTGTTGCCACAGTTTAAGTTGGGAAATAACTCCTTATTGACCCAGTCCTGCTGTTCAGCCCCACACAGGAGATAAGCTTTGTCAGGGATTGAGAACCTCAGTATAACTGAGACACAAATTCATTCATTGGAGTCAGTGAGTTACAACAGCTCACGGGAACGTTCAGCACAAAATTCATTTCTGTGTAGCTAATGAGTTTTATTAAAGAGGTGCATTAATGTGACTCTAGTTTTTAAATCCAATGGTCCATTAACTTCTTGTCTTCTCAGCTCTGGTTACTTCAACAGGAGCTGTCATTCTGGTCAACAGCAGGCAGTGTGTCTCTATGGCAACTTTCAAGAAAAGAATTATTTATTTGTACACACACACACTTTTTGTACCTCACTTATACCTTAATAGAGATGTCTGAATCACTGGGAAAAAAAGATGTACAGCTCTATCCTTTTAAATAAATTAAAGTCTCCTCTGTTTCAGGCCCACCAAGGGGCTAAAAGAAATTGAGGCCTGTGCACACAGCAGGAAATGTTAGATCTGGGTGGGGTGCTATACACTGACCCTTTACTAAACACCTCTAAGTTCATAGACATCAAGTGTATACATCCTTTTCCTTTTTAATTTGGAATTTGAATGAGCTTAACAAATTTATTATAGCTTAATATATTTGAAAATGTATGGAAAATATTGTTTATCACCTCCAATTTTATGTGAGAGAAGAGCAGAGTTACCCAAGTAGAAGGCTGCAACTGAAATGATTCAAGAGAATCAGGTATGTACAGCATATTAATCAAAAAAGCTAAAAAATTGTATTAAATTTACTGTTTTCTTCTTTGGAGGTTTCAAAGAACTTCTGTGAATATGATGATTTCTGTTAGGGAATTAAATGCCACAGCATTTGCTTTATAGGTGAAGAATAAGACATGGCAGGATTACCTAAAGCTATACCATGAGTCTGAATATTCCTTCTAGCAACATTTTGGACTGTAGTGATGTGGAAGTTGCATAATTCTTACACCATGTTAAAAAAAAATCTTAAAAAAAAAAAATCTTTGTACTGTTAGGTATTTCAGAGTTTTATTTACTACCAGATTTTAGTATGGCTGGGATATGTTAGAAAGGAGTGCTTCCTGAGGGGAAAAGTACTGATTTTTTTATTGCTCAAAAACTCTTTGCCTCTAGGTATTGTTGTCTAAATAGTTTTTGTAATAAAAAGCCCCAGTAGGTCATGTCAGGCTTGTTTATTATCATTACTCCTAAAGTTTCTTTGGTGTTATTTCCATGAAAGCCAGCCAGTGTCACAAAAAGCTGTGGAGCCCTATGGTGCTTAGGAACCTTGAAAATGACTCAGCCTTAAATAATTTGTAACACACAACCAATGCTGTATTTTCCAAATATGTGAAAGCTATTAGCAGTTGCTGCACAAGTTAATTTGACATTTAATTGCATGGTCTTTGTCTGTGAGCCAGAAAATATATAGAGCAGGCTTTGTTTATTGTCATGTTCTGCACCAAAAGGATGTGCCTAACAGCTTACCCCGAGCACAAACACCAACTTTCCAGCAATGATTTTTCTTTTGGGAATCCTACTTTGTGGTGCAGCTGCATCTTTTAAAAAATATTTTGCAGTGTAAGATGTAACACGTGGCCTGGCTTATGTATAGTTGGCAGAGCATGAGAGAGGAGATGTATGAGTTCAAGAAAATTTGTCTCTGGTGTTATTCCTGCCATGTGTATGTGTTTCTTACACAGCTGTGATGCTTTGTCTTAGAAGGCAGAAGTCACAATGTTTGTGTACCTTGCACATGAAGATAAAGTGGTAAAGAGCTGATGTGAGGCTGGTTTTAGCACAGCCCTCATTTACTGCTTTTCCTCCTTCTTGGTGTGCCAGCTGTGCCCCACAAGAGCCTGTGACAGCATCTCATTTCAGACAGGATCACTGCCAGTGCTCCTTTTTGGGGCAGTAAAACTCTTCTGCAGCCCTCAGTAGTTCAGTTGTCCTCATGTCTGCGTACAAGCTTTGTTTACCCAGAAGAGATTGGTCACTTTTACAGGTTTTTGTTGTTCTTGTGCTTCAGATTTGCTTGCCAGGTCAGAGGCTTGAAATTCTTTGCCCATGTATAGCAGGGGTACATTTTTTTTCTGAGTTTCTAAACCCTTTAAACATTTTAATCTGCTGACTTGGGAACAATTAATAATGTTTTGGTGATAAATTTTGATACATATTTGACAAGAAAAGCACTATTTATAGAAAATATACTGCATTGTCCATCATAAACCTTATTTATAAATGTTTCAGGTTTTTTTTCCTTAGAGAATGCAGTCTAATATTACTAAGATGAGGAAAGGAAAGCTTCCTTTTAGAATTCTAATAGTGCTGTTCCAGATTAAATAAAAAAAGGGGGAAAAAACCCCACAAAAATACTCTAACAAAAACTAACAAAAATCTTTCATCTGCTTGTTACCATGATTACATGTCAATAACCTGGTGCTTGTATAGACCAGGAGACATTCTCCTGGAGTTTATATGTGCTTTTTCTTTGGTGGTCCTAAATTGTTCTGTAGGACTGTAACCTATGCCATTGGTAGAAAGGGAATTCTCCCCTCAGAGCCTCTTTCCAGTCTTTGAGCCAAATCCTCCCAACTTTCTTGTTTGCAGAAGTTTGTAAGTCCAAATTTTCATGTTGAGTCCCAATGGATATTCATGCCAGATATTTCTCTGCATTTCCTATGCCCTCCTTTTATTTGTCTGTGTGACCCCTTCAGGGGAGATTGGCTGTTTGGGGAATGGCTAAAAAGAGAATTTTCTGCAGATCCTCTGAATGCCTTCACCAGATAAGCCCAGGTATGCTCACACAGTTGAATCTGGGCATATTCCTGGGCTGCTAGTAAATGAATTTATTGCTGCTGTGGAAACTGTTGGAAATGAAGGAAATGCCCTCTCTAGGGATTATACAAACTGTGGAATAAAGTGTTTTCTGAGAGCTGGAGATAGCTGGAGCTGCAGCTGAGAGTTATTTCCAAAGTTATCTTTTGTGGAAGTCCTCTCATAAAGAATTTTCCTATGAATCAGCACATTGCATTGCTTGACATCAGGCTACTGTTGCTTTTTGGTATATTGTCTGCATATCTATAAGCTCTATTAAAAATTATATATAGGACAAACACAGTAGGAACTTTAGCATCAGGAATTACTTTCCTTGCTTGAATATTTCTTAACTGCCTTAAATTTGGTGTGGTATTTAATGTTTAATATTCATAAATCATGGAAAGGACTTGTACAAGGATCAAGATAGTGTGATTGATTACGATACTTTTTCCTGCTGGAAGATGTTTGACATGTTTTTATACATCTTGAAAACATTCAACTGAGAGCAGATGGGAGTTTTTGAGAATGGTGGCTTTTAGATCAGGAACCAGACAGATTAATGTTTTGTGAATTAGATTAGAGTCCAAATTGTCTGAATGAGTTTGTTACCAGACATCTAACCAAAGTGTTGGTTTTTTCCACTTGAATTGGATTAAACTGTCATAGTCACAGCAATTATTCTGTGGTTTATGGGAAGTTTACTGACATTCATTATTGAAATAAATTTTAAGGAATTTGGTAAGTTTGATCCTTTGTCACACCAGATAGCAGCAGGTGTTTGGAAGGAAATCAGCTGGCTAAAGAGCTGTTGAAAAGCCAGATTTGCTCAAGTGTATGATAATTTTTGAGAATAGATTATACTAAAAATCCAGAGGACCTATGAAACCTCTTGAATAATTCTAAGGGATATTTTTTTAAATTTTTAGTGTTTTGTTCACATCAGGGTGTTTATTATTTTTTTTTTTAATTTCTATGTTGGAAATGAAATCTTGGAAATTAGGAATACTAGGTGGTATTTGTTACCACCTTGATATATTTGTTCTAGCCAGATAATAATGGCTTATTCTTCTTCCAACAAAAAGTATTAAGTATTGGAAATAAAGGAAAGAATATGCCTAAACATAAATAAAGGAAGAAAATCCCTGGGAATGTCTGACAATCTCTTTGGAATTCTTATTGAGGATTTTGTCTCAAAATGGAAATATAGCAGGTAGAGATTTCAATGAGGATTATGCAAGCCTACATCATGAGTAGAGAGCTGTTTCAAGCCCAATACAAGTAACAGAAAAATCAATGAAGGTAATAGCAATAACTTTCTACTGATGTTGAGCATGGAACAGTGTTTTGTATGTGCAATCTAATAAACATCCTTTGGGTCATAATTTTGTATTTGGCCCAGAAAGGGCAATATAGCATGAGCTAAAGGAACTCGGGGTCCAGTCAAAATTGTCTAACTTTTTCTATCATTTGTATTTATTCTGTAAAACATATTTTGGTCTTAGCAAATAGCTGAGCAGAAGTTGGCTATTCAATAGACATAAAAGGATTATTTTTTCTGAAATTGTAGCAAAGTGTTATGAAGTACAAAGCAGTAAATAATATCTGCCCTGCTTTGTAAACATAATTTTTCTGAAACAAAATATTAGAAGAGTTAGCTTAGATTTTTTGACACAAGTTCTAACTTCTTGCCTAAAAATATAGTCTGTTTTACAAACTATTTCTCTCATAAGCTTTTGGTTAGATTAAGATCCTCATTTGGTCAATTTGAATATTAACCTTAAGAAGACTGAGTTTGATAACAAAATAGTCAAAAAAGTCTGTTCTGGTGTAGCCATAGCATGTGTAGGGGATTGAGGATATTCCTGGAAATCAGGCTGGTATTGCTGATGGGTGCTGATAATGGCAAATGAAAAATCACAGTGAGCACTTGTTTGCCATGGACCAGAACGTAATTCAGGGGAAAATGAATGATGTCTCTTGAATACAGGAAACTGAAATGTCTCAGAATTCTTTAGGCCCAGTTCTGCATCGTGCCTAAAAAGGTTTTTCAAAGTAATTACTTAGATCAAAGCATCTACAAGAGGTGGTGGGGTGTCTTGTCTTTGAAGTTTTGTCATACATGTGGCTCCTGTGTCTGAATCAACCCCCCTAAAAATGCCAAATAAAAGAACAACCCACAGCATGAAGCCTGAACTGAACTCTTCCTGGCCTGAACTTGCCTGCTACCTTCATTTGTACTGTGAGGAATGTCAGAGCTGATGGATGGAAAGGGTGAATGGGAGAAGAAATGGTTGATCATTATTATCTTTCTTCTTTTTAGTTGCTTAATTGTAATTTAGTTTTGTATACAGTGACTTTTCTGTGCTACCTCTTTCTTGATGACAACAGCCTCATGTACTTAAAGGGTAATGTCATTTTGGCCTCAGAAAGCATTGAAAAGTCAATGGAAAATGTGAACTAGTGAACTGGCATATTATAAGGACCATCAAATCAGATGAGTAGAAAACAGGTCATTTTGTTCTTGAATAACAAAGAGTATTCTATATGCCTAGGAGGGAGATTAATATTTCAGGTTTAATTTTTAAATAAAACAGATTTAAAAACAAAGAACAAAAACAGTTCAGAGGTTTCAGGGTCAGTTCAGTAGGTAAATGCAACATGTTTAAGAAATAGCAAAAGAGCAGAATAGCAATTTAAAAAGATATTTTGAAATTCCTGGGCTGCCTAACCAGAGTAAGGCTGGTATGGGCTTTCTGTCCATTTCTAGGTGGTTGCATTGGCACACAATCAGCACCCAAGCTTTTCTTGCCATTGTTTTGGATGAGACAACTATAAACTGCAAACCAGTTTGTTCTTTTCCAAAAATTGGAAATCAGAGTTCTTACACAGTTAATTCTCACCCTTATTTAATGTCCCAATAGGAGTGGGGCCGTTGAAGCCCATTGAAACAGGAAGCAAAATGTAGCATCTGCAAAATAAGTAATATAAAATCAGCTCTTTCTAACATTACAATTTCACAGCCTTCACCTACAGACACTTATCTATGTATTCTTAGTTCAATCTATATATTCATTACAATCAGGCTTAATTAACTATGAAGTTTGAAAGCAGAAGCTTAAGGGAACCTGTCAGTGACCTCAGCAGAACATGGAAGGGTGAATGTTGTTCAGCTCAGGACTAGAGTTCTAATGGAGACAGTAGGTGGCAGAAAAATAAATCAGTTCTGGGAACTAAAACCAGGACAAGATCCATTATCTGGCAGTCAGTGTCTGTTTCACCTCAGGCTCAAAATTCTGGTTTGTAGTTCCTTTAATGTGTGTCCTGGAAAGGAGTCAGGAAATAGTTTAGATAAATGTGCATTTGGTTGCAAGCAAATCACCCATATTTACCTTCAAGTGTGATTTAGGATAAACTTCCCTTCTTGGGGAGGGAGGAATTAGCCTTAGTTGTCCTGGGGGGTGACTGAGGTGAACCTCCTCAATGTCTGCCAGTGCCTGCAGGCTCTGCTTGGTGGGGCCAAGCAAGAGGACAAGAAGGAATTGGGCAGAAAGAGAGGGACAAGAAATTCCACCTGAATATGGCTGGATGACCCCCTGTGGTCCCTGTGGTCCCTTTCCACCAGAGTAATTCTGAGTGAGCAGAATGTTTCC
The DNA here is from genome assembly GCA_013400435.1 of Pycnonotus jocosus. Taxonomy (NCBI): domain Eukaryota; kingdom Metazoa; phylum Chordata; class Aves; order Passeriformes; family Pycnonotidae; genus Pycnonotus; species Pycnonotus jocosus. The sequence continues at coordinate 335,943 of VWYP01033145.1, read as the reverse complement.
TGTCTTTGAATTTCCTGTCTTTCAATTCACTTTTAAAAATTAAAGGAATGGGTGAAATTATAGAATATCGATTATGATACTTTCAAATTTGCAATTGAATAGCTGTAACTGTGATAATTTCTGATCATATTCAATGTGAAAATATCAAATTTCTTGAAAGATTTGCTTTCACAAGCACCACTGAGTGAAGCATCAAGCATCTCTTCTTTGAAAGGTGGTAGAACTTTTTCTCTGCCAGAAATTAAATTTTTTCCCCCTACTTACATGTGCTTTATTTTTGCTGTAGTGGTTTGTGAAGGTTTTGTTAAAAGGTAGTGAGTGAAGCCACTTGAGAGTTTTGTTCTCTGTTTGTGAGCTGTCATTCTCACATTGGTTAATGTGTAAAGTGTAAATTGTAAAGTGCTGCTTGCAGAAATTCATCTAGAAACAATAATGTCCATGTTGATATTTGTGGGAAGCAAGTGCTCTTTTCTTTGATAAAACAGAACACATAATTCTGAACATTAATCCTATGAATTCATCAGAAATCATACTGTGTGTCAATTAGTTTAGACAACTTAAACTTCAAGTGTTTCCCAAGTCTGTCTTTGGAAAATTTGTGATCAGGGATTTAGAAAAACAGTATTGACCAACAATATTCCCTGCTTGATTGTTTTCTGGCTTTGGTAGAGAGAAAGGAAATTAAAAAATGGATTTTCATTTTAAAATGTTTCAGTGGTATGTAAGTATCTTAAATTATGGGGATTTTTTTCAGAGTCTTAGTGACTAAATGTAATAAACTCCCAACACCAGTGCCTTCTGAAAATGTATGCAGTGTCATATATTTTGGTTAAAGTCGATTTCTGTCTGTGTGAGTTGAGAACTAAATCTTTGCTCAAAGAGAAATCAATGGTTTGATCATCTGTCATTTTTGCTTGAAATGACAGTAAATTTCACAATTTGATTTTAACATGACCCTGCAGAAAAATAATGAATGGGTGGCTGAACTTTGAGACTGCTTGTGTGCATAAGGAGAACCTAAGACCAGCAGATGTCAAATTTTCCAGCTTGGTTCAATGTGGATTTATGTAATGTGGAACAACTTCATTAAAGTGTGTAGGTATTTCCACATACACTTTGTAGACATCTAGGAAGAAAATTGACTTATTTTAGTTCTTGTTTGTAAACCACAGGAAGGGGAGAAGCTGTTTTAGTGTGTGCTTTAAAGAGGGTTTTAATAATTGTAGGAGTGAAGGGTTCTAATATCTGGCTTGTGTAATGCCATTGCTCTGGTCTGTCCCAGATAATTCAAAACTTTGTGAAGATCATCACTGTTTTTACAGCTGGGGAAGGAGAGAGCCTTTCTGTTGTGTAGGAATTGCTTTTGATTTATTGCTGGAATTACGCATTGGTGAATTATTCAAGTAGGCATTTCTGGACCTCCTTCAATTCTAGCAGTTTAGTTTTTAAAACAGGTTTCTTGTGGAACTCTTAAAAATAGGTCCTTATTACTTTAGTTACTGCTTTTAAATATGTCATATCAAATTTCTCTTTGTTCTCTTTGCTTGTACAAGAACGTAATATTTCGGCTTTTTGGCAGCATTGTTGATTTGTCTTATAATGAAAAAAACCAGACGGTTTCTGACTTTTCCAAGGCTTCAATTTTCTTTTCAAAGATAATTTTTGTTGTGCTTCTGTGTTCTAAATTATCTTAGGTTATAAATATTAGCTTAGGTAAGAAAGCAAATGGAAATTTCATATTTGCTTGTATGAATCTGAGATGCTGAAGAATCAGGGATGCAGACACAGTTGTTGAATCTACTGGCAGCATCCAGTACCTCATCTGCCTCTTCTACTTAAATTCCTGCTTTTAGAGTAAATTAGGGAGACATCAGAAGAGGTAACACAGGTATCCAAAAACAGATAGAAAACTTGGTTTCAATGGTACTTCCAGGAGGACTGAATAATTCTATTATTTTAAGTAATCCCCATCTAGTTTTATTTCCATAATAATCTCTTAGTGCTGAGTCTTAAAGACTTGCCAATTGACTGAAGCTTGGTTAAAGCTGTTGATGGGAGAATGAAGAGTAGTGATAAAATGAAAATTTTGTAAACAGGCTGTTGTTGAACAGTAGAATAGATTCAGTGTTTCACAGAAATTTGCTTTGAAGTATATTTGGAATATTTAAAATTATTCCATTTTATTTGTTTTAATACTAATCTGTGGGTTTGAGTGTTTGGCAATTAAAAAATGGCATACAAAAATTTTGTTGTTCAGTCTTTCAGATGTATTAAAATAATTTAAACCATGCATTTCTTACTTGAAGGCAGTAATGAAATATAAACAATTGAAGGCTGTACCTTAATAATATTGAGATCTGCTTAAAGAAAAAAGCACCAAGGAAGGTCATCAGGTTCTGTATGTTTCAAGTATAACATTTGTATGGAGAAAATATAGAAATTATTCTGCCCACTGCATCCACTGGACACCAAAAGGATGTGAACAATCTCCTGAATGTTGAGAGCTATGTAGGTTTCCAGCTTTTGGGATTTTGTTTTTAGCTGTCTGCCGAGCCAAAGATCAGCTGCCCCTGCAAAGCTTAAATCAAATAGTATTGACAAAAACCCAAAAATTTCATTTCAGCTTTTAATTGACAGAAGTAAATTCTTGGTACATAATTCTTTTCTTTATATTCTTCTTATGTGCATATTTGTCAGATTTTATTTAAATAATTTTATACACAATATTGGGATAATCTGTTACATTAATGCACAGCTTAAAACAATTCTTATTTACACTGATCACAGAAAGACAGAGGTATGAGGACAAATACTTTACATTCACCATCTTTATCAGCATTTTAAGTATAGTTAACCAGCACACATCACACACATCCATATCCATATTTATAAGAAATGTAGTTGTTTCTAGTTACACACATGGGCATGTATGTATCTCCCTTTGAAAACACCAAAAATTAATGAAAAAAATTTGAAATGCCATTTCCCCCAGATAACCAAAGACTTTAAAAAGAAAAAAAGAAAAAAAGAAAAAAAGAAAAGGCAAAATTGACCTGCAGATTGCACAATTAATGGAATCAAGCATGGAAACATGGTGGCTGTGTTTGGACACTTTTGGTCACTGGGGCACTTTGGAGAGTATTTTTAGTAGTGGCAAGTTTTGAGCTCCTATGAAGACTTATTCCTGAAAACTGCAATGTGTTCTCTTGCTTTGGAAGAAGATCTACTGGACACTAACACATTTGGTTTAATGTTAAGTCATCTGACAACACAAAATTGCAGCCAAAGGATACTCTGGATTTTTTTTGGTGTTTATTTTTTCAGAATATAAACTGAAAACACACGACTTCATTCTATGAGATTAAGGCAGCAATGGAGAATATTGTGCTACAATGTGCATTAGCTGTAATGTTCTATTCTCCTGTATCACATTTTTACATTTATAATCAAAGGCCAACATATTATTGAACTAGACTGGCTGACTACAAAATCTTATAATGGAGAGTAGGTCTTGTGTGATAACCTTGTTGCATCAAAGTTGAATTTCTCGCCTTACAATATACATATACTCTATGAAAATTAAAAAAACTGGTAAAAATATTAAAATATTTCCTATACAGAGGTACCCTTATCTAAGTTAAATTCTAGTCACTGCTATAAAAAGGCATTAAAAATTAAGTAAAACACTGGTGTAAACCAAGTAAATGCTCACTGTAAAGCTTTTATTTGTAAGGCAAATCTTCATCAGACCTATTAGGATTTATTTTCAGAATGTACTGTTTGGAGGTTCTCCCTTTGTAACTGATATTGCCCATAGCAAAGGAGAGCTAAGTCTTGCAGAAAGGTTCACAGAGAGTGCAAGGTAAATTACAAATGCAGGTCACCTGCAAGCTTGATGCCTCTTGGCAGTGACCAAGAAACAACATGACACCTTCAAAAGAAAGCCAGCTTAAGGCTTAGTAATTCTCTTAATTCACTGAATTTATTCTGTTTACTTCTAATGAAATTAGGCAACTCATGTTTAGTACAGCAGCTAAAGGAACACCTCAAGGAAGGAGGAAAGCAAAGCACACAGGTGACTCAATCTTGCTGTCAGTGCTTGGGCAGGAAAGGCCCCCTGTTCTCATGGGAATTAATGCAGTCATGGTTAATGTACACGAGGGCTGCACTGCTGGACTGAGACTTAAACCTCTCCATTCATCCCCTGCTCTTCCCAACCACTCAGATCTAGAGACCTCCACGTCCTTCTGTAAGCACAATTTCACTGAGCACAGTCATATCTCTGTCATTTATATTCTTCTGGTTTCTTGGCCTGTTTCTGCTTGTCAGTCACACAGTGACTGCAGTCTGTCCAAGCACATTCTCTTTGTTAATGCTGAAGGAAAATCAGTCAAATACTGTACTTAAAAGTGACCCTATTACCCTGTTATGTTCTTTTACTGATTGAATGTTTTTATTGCCCGTGTAGCTCTCTGTAGTAGTCTCTGATGAATTTAGATGCACCTAAATTAGGTCTAAATTCAACCAGTACCACTGTACAAATGAATCCCTTTCCAGTGATTAGCTAGGTAAGCCCACAGTCACCAACAGGAGCATGGGTATGAGTCAGGGGAAGGCAGCTGAGGAAGCCTCCCAAGTTGTTCAGGGGTCTAACCTGAAACATCATGTTGGCCTTTACATTAAGAAAATCAAGCTCTTACATGAGGTGACCTGTGGACCACAAATATTCCTAGTATTGAGAAAATAAAGTGTGTAAGAACAAAAAAGTCCTAGTTTACTGCTCCAAGAGGCTCAGAGTTCACACAGTTTCTGCAGGTAGGGCTATATATTGTCATTTGTTGAACTGTGACAGCTTTCTTATGGCTGAGTCCTTCAGGCTCATTCTAACATAGCACTGCAGATAAAATATTATTAAGTCTCACCTCTTTTGAAATTGTTGAACTACAGTTTTAGTTTGGGTCTTAGGAAAGAAATTCTTAAACATTTGCCAATTCCTCATGAAACTTAGCAAAGCAGTCCAGGATATGAATGAAAGCTATCTACTCCCATAAGAGCAAGTATCTGCTAATTAATGCTGTATGAATTGGAAGAACTGCAAAAGAGACATTAACAGCAAAAGAACTTTTGATGTGGCCTCCTACAACTTCGCAGTACAAAACAAACTTAATTCATGTTAAAACAATAGCATAAGAAATGAATGTATATACAGAGTGTTTGGGCTTGACCCTTTTAAATAATAACACTTAAATGGTATTTTTCTGAGAAGAAATAACCAAGTACAGGAAATTTCCTCTGGGAAAAGTACATACAACACACATTGCACGTGCAGCTAGGGAACATGCACAGTAGTCACAGCCAAGTAATTCTCCTACATTCTATATTTAAAATATTGTGTTTGATCCTGGATATCCTGCAGAATCCCTCACTATGTTTCAAGTGTTGCCAGGGTGGAACACAAGAAGGACTGTCAAAAAAGGTATAGGTCAAACAGGGGCCCAATAATAAATAGCACTAGTGCTTTTTGGACTATTGCTTTGAAAGGCCCGCTGTTTCTTCCAGAAATCTCTATCTGTGGAGTTTTAGTAATGTAGCTTTAGAATAGTTCCAAGGATGTGAAGAATTATCTGGCTGAATGATGGCAGGGAGGGGTACAAAGAGAGAATGGAGGCTCTCTTTCCTTAGTGCTAACTAACTTTCTTTGGATTGGTGAAACATTATGGATCACAGGCAGGTCTTTTTCACTGGTCAAAAGAAAGGTCAGAAGAGAGATACTGATATATGACAGCTGCTTCCTTTATCAGATTAAGAAAAGGCTTTTGAGGAAATATTTTCTAGAACTGTCAAATGAGCTCTTTAATTGCTTCACTGAATTCTTCCCACGGGCTTGTTACCCAAACAGCCAACATAATTAGCAAGCAGATGATTCTGCAGCTTGTAACAAAAATTTTCTTCCTTAGAAAGTGGACTGCCTACTCAGTCAGCATATACATGCAATTCCACAGGGATTTCTGGGAGAGTGGCAGTCCCCAGAGAGAGTCTGTTCTTGAAATAGGTGCAGCTGGGGGAAAGGATGAGCTGCTAGCCTGAAAAGTCAAGACAGAGTTAGGGGAAGACTTGCACTTAAGTGGTATGGATGATATCATCCAAGACATGGATGATAAAGACCTGACTGGCAGCTTTGGTCTTTTGTTTCTTAGCTACAAGTGTTTTAACTGAAGGGAGATGAGTATCTTTGTGGCATTTGATGTTTTCCATATTGAAAATGTATTTGGGAGCCCAAAGCAGATGCCCAAGAGAAGGTGGGTGCCTGTGCTATGGCTTCTTATTGGACTGTCTGTACCATATCACTGAGTGGAAGAAATGAACATAACCTGGTCTTCACAGAAGTATTTTGTCATTTGTATAGATGCTAGTTTGTGTCTAATGGCATCATTCATCATCCAAGAGGCATGAGGTAGTTCATCATCTTATTCTGTGGAGAATTGAAGACATTTGTCTCCAGGACAGAAGTCAGATTATTTGGGGGGAGACTTTCTTTGGGCAACATCTTGAATTTAAAGTCTACCTATGCAGTCATGCACTGTGTATTGTCTTTTTCATTCAGGCTAATTTTGGCAATAAGGTCCCTAATTTCTTTGATCAGACTTTTGTCTTCTGTATAGATTGCAAGTCCTTTACCTAGAAAACCTCAGAACAAGGTGGCAACAGTGCAATGTAGTCCTGAGCTATAAATACTACACTTAACCCAAGAAATTATACAGTAACAGAAATAAAAATAATGCAGTAGGTAATTGCCTTGGGAGTGGGCATTAAAAGTACAGTCAAACCCAAACACACTGGCTAAAGCTGATTTCACTCCCAGGTATGGTAGTTTTGCTCCTGTGTCAGAGCAGAGTGGTGAGGAAATGTTACTTTTCCTGCCTGGGTTGTGCTGTAGGGGTGGTGCTGATGGATCGTGTCACAAGTGAACATTGGTGCAGGGTTTTAGCATTTCCAATCATGAGCCAACCAAACAATGTGTAAAGTGACAACCTATTAAAGCTCCACGTTAAACAGCCCCTAGAAGTTTCAAAACTTGGTAATTACATCTGTGCTAAGAAGCTTTTGAGCCATGCCAAGAGAGTGACTGAAGCAGCTGTATTGTTGAAAAGTAGGCTTTCAAACAATGGAAAGATTCTCATGTAGTTTGGCAAACAATAAAAATGAGATTAACTGGGAAGTTGGCGGGATGACTTTTTTGAAGCCTTCAACATACTTTCAATATTTAGCCTCTTGTGTATTTACAGCATTAGAACTGCAACATTTGGGATTCCTTTATTATTGAAATATATTTAATAACAGGGTTTAAGCAGCTGTTGGCCATCAGCTGGGCCAGAAAATAAGACTTCCTTTCTAATTAGAAGAAAGTATTCTTTGGGTTTAAATCCCTGTTTAAATAAAACTACTGTTTGTCACAAGACTCTTCATGAGGACAACACTTGATTCGTTCTGAAGTATTGAATATGTTGGAGGAAAAGAATGAATAAGGAGAGTAATTTCCCTTTCATTATTTTGAACAGAAATCAATGTTAAATAGAAAAAACCCAAAAGCACTTGGCACTTTAAAACTTGGCTATTTTATAAAAGAAAACAACTCAACAAAAATTGTTTTATAAATAAAAAAGGCCTATCCACTTAAAAGGTCTTTAAAAAAAAAAAAAAAGAGAAAGCAGTACATACATTTAAAAGACAAGCTCAACTGAATGTATAGAGACAAAAAAATCAGAGGTAATGTCCAGAGGGAAACTCTGGGTTGGATCCAGCTGAGGAGCTACTGCCTCTGAAAATTCTTGTAGACCTCGTGATAAATAATTACAAGAACTAACTCAAAGCTACTGAATGTAGTGATCACTTGAAAGGTACTACAGTGACAAGTGACCACAGAATAAGAACAGCACCCAAATGCAGAATTTGTTCTGTATCTTCTACTTTGCATAATACTACTAGAGAACAGAGCTGGAATAGGTTTAGAGAGCTGACTGTGCCTAAAATATACTTTTAAATTATTCAACAAAATCTTACTATGTTTTGGCAGGTGAATCCTTGTTAAATTATAATAATATGTTCACAGCAGGGGAATAAAGCCAAATTGGTTTTTTGTGCCACTTTGTAATTGTATAATTCTAAAAATTATCTCTTCTTATGTATTTTACATTCTTTCTTTGGAACAAAATACCACAAAAAAGATGAGAGTCTATCTATTTGGATGTAACTTTCATGCTTAGCTGGAAAATATGCAGAGTGTGGACCATATGATAAAGCCATTTCAATTGTTGATTTAAGGGAATATCTCTTTCATGAAGTACACTGTGATATTAAGCTGTGTTCTGCACTAGTAAGTGTAACAGGAATTCTCTTCCTGCTGCTCTTCAGCTTCAGTGTAATGAAACTGGACAGAAAATGGCATGGACATGTACAGCAAAGACAATGTTCTTCACCAAGTGAAGGAACCAATAGCAAATCACTGAAAATGAAGCACTGAGTCTTCACTTCAGAAGGATGCAAACTCATCCCAAAGGACAGTATGGCAAGAAAGCTGATGACATGAGTACAGAGTTAAAATTGCTCTTTTGTCATAACTGAGGTGTACTCTGTCCTTAGATCTAAGAGTGCTTGGGTGTTGTTTGTTTAAAACAAGTTGTGGCATGAGTATCTGAAGAAGTTATTACTGTCAGAAAAGTTTAATTCACTTCTTCACGATAAGAAAAGCACTTAACTTATGCTGATTGCTCTTTTCCTCTGCTCCCCGCTCCTCTACTTCTGCCCATAGCAAAACTCACAAGTTTTGGTCATGTAGGGATCTCATGGCACCAAAGGATGCAAGAAAAATTAAATGGAGTCTTTAAAGATCATTTGAAGCCAAGTAATAGAAGGGAGGCATTGATAACAGAGAGCAGATGTCTTCCCTCAAAGAGTCAGTAGATAAGCTCTGGGCCAGCCTGGTCCAAGCATCAGTGAGGGAGCTTTGAACTTGACTTTTCTGTATTCTCAGTTTAGCTGAACGTGGGATTTTTCCTTGATCTGTTGGTTGTCATATTGTTAGCCAGTGTTGGAGCTGCAAGGAAAGAGAAGTGTTTGTTTAATTATATAATTGATTCAAATGATGATGCTGACAGATAAGGTTTTTTTGACAAATCTAGAGTTACAAAGATGTTTCAAAATAATGGATAGGTTATCCACTCTGTAACTAAATTTCTATGTAGTCCAGCTTGCAGTGAGAAATGTGCTGAGTGTAAAGGCTACTTGGTCAGCTCTCAATTCAATTTTAAAATTCAGAACAGCCAGACATATACAGGAATAAAACATTTGTATTTGTTTGGTTACAGTAAGGCAGTGTTTTGTTTACAATCTCAAACACTGTGAACAAAACACTAAATATGCTTTAGCACTAACAAAGCCATTCCTAGCTGTTCATTGAAGATGGCAGCAGATAAGAATGCTCTCATGTTTGGCATGGTTTGAAATTAACTTTAGCAGTTTGCTTCTGAGGACAGCCTTTTCTAATTTTTGTGAAATTCACTTGCCACCTTTATGTCAAAGATTTGTTTTCAGAAGACTAGCACTGTGGAATGGCTGTTTATAGCCCCTTCACACAGGAACATCTGCCCCTGGAAACACTGAGTTACAGCAGGAACAGTAAATCATCTGACAACTGAGGGCAGAAACAGAAGAAAGAAAAGGCAGGAAGAGGTGCTGTGCTATTTCATATTCTTGGCCACATCAAATAAATTGTGGTCATGAAACAGGAAGCCTATTTGTGCTTTCATTCTGCATCCCATAAATCTACATGGATTATTTCCTTTAAAAGCCAAAATTTACTTCAAACAATATCTTTCAGAATAAGCAAAAGCCAGATTTATTTTTCAGTATCAACATACAAACCACCACTATAAAATCTGGGTCACGTTTTGTGGAGGTGTGCATAATTCTTGTTGCTTTCAACTTTGAAGACAAAAAAGTGGTCCAGAATGAATGCTGATAAGTGTAACAAGATTCAAATTTGCATCCTTTTTATCTTCTACATAAAGGACTTTCTTTTTCCATAAGCTCATTTTATTTGCTAAAACGAAAGCAGTATTTGGAAACCTATAGCATATTTTTTCAAGGCTTATGAAGTCTCCAGCAGTGTTTTCAATCAAATCTAGTCCTGTGGGGAAAGCCAATTCTGTGTAACCTGGAACATCATTTCATGGCATTATAGGTAAGCTCTGACACTGGATTTTTTTATTTTTTTATTTTTTTATTTTCTGTTTACCATGTGTTGCATAATTGCAGTTTTGGAAACACAACTTCAGGCTGCTGTGCAGAAACTGAGTGAGAGGCCGTGATCTCTTCAAATGCACATGATAGTTTGGAAATGCCTTTGTTTCTTGGTGAGATCTTACTATATTCAAACACAACCTAAAATACCAGATTCAGATGATCTGTTAAAATTGAGGGCTCTCCTTAATCAAAGAAGGAAGGTCCCAAAAGCCTTCCAAAAGGGTTGATGGGTGTGGTACTGAGCCTCCTGCATCTTGTCATGCTGTCAGAAATAAACCACAGACCTGCAAAGGCATTCACCATGAGGAGATGGGTGCAAACCTGCAGTTGTTGCTGAAGACAGGAAAGGGTTGGCATCAGGAGAAGAAGCATGTGAAAGGTGTACAAACCTTAAACTGCCTGACATTTCCTTGGGCCACGAGTTGGTGCTCATTTTCAGGTGTGATGCAGTAAGCTAGTCTCTAAAGCAGACAGGAAGAAAGGGAAAAAGTCAGCCATATGAAGTGGGATTATGTATGTAATCCCCAATCTATAGTGGGGAAAATAGCAAGAACTTTATTTAAAATGGTAAATGAAATCTTTAATATCACTGCATCATGTGCATTTATTCAGTCACTGAGAGAATAAGCCTATTATAAGCCCTTGGGTGTTAGCCTTTAATATAAGAAGCAACAGTAGAAAGTGTATGCAAATACTACATCCAAATATTTAGCAAGTGCATATAGAAAAGAACATTGGGAACAAGTTGGTATTACAGACCTTAGATCCCCTAAATTCATGCTTTTCTGTTAGTGCTGTAAGAGGGTTGGCCAGTCCCAGAGTGGGAGAGGAAGGAGGTACTGGTATTTCCCAGCTCATCTCCCTTGTCTACCCTGTGCTGTGCCCTTTGAGTAGGTTTTGGTTTATTAGGAGCTTTCAACCAACTTAAGGAGTTCCCTTAGATTAGGTTCATACCTTCCCCATGCTTTTAAGAGCCTCATTTTGGGGCAACATATCTTGAGCTGGTTACTTGGATGTCATATATTAACCTTTTGCCATACTGCCCCTGCAAAGAGAAACTCCCCAGTTTCCCCACGAGCATTAACAGACAACCCAGAACTTGCTAACAGTACAGATGAACGAGGGAATGTGGTTTTGGCCAAAGGCTTCTGCATCCCCATGCCAGTAAACTTGAGCAAGTGGGTAAAAGCCTGATGGGCCAGTGCAAATTATTCTTTGAGACTTAAATGCTTGAAGGAAATGAGTTTGTAACCCACCCAGGATGGAACAAAACAAAAGGCTTATAGAATTGCTGGAAATGAGATCTAAATTTGTGCACAACATTGAGATGTGGTGTGGAAACAGGAATGGAAACAGGGCAGCTGAGGAGTTCCTATTTTGGGGTGCCTTTCTGAGGTGAACATGACATGAGATCAGTGTAATGTTTCAGAAACAAGACCTTTGTTCCTTTAGGTTTGCTGGGTCAGTGTGAGGGGGATGTGACCTATTTATGTAAAGGCTGAGGTCCTATATTCTGCTTAATTCTCTGTGTGGTGTTGGTTCAGTGATTTGCCTAAGAGCATCAAAATCTTGTTACACCATTGTGTAAGTGTATCTGCAGGAAAGGAGAGCAGTAGGACTAGGTGTAAGTCAGTGGTCTAGATAAGGTTATAAAATTACGACATGATGAGAAAAAAATCAGTGCTGTATAATGGTGGGGAGGCTTCTGAGTACCATTAGAGGTTTTAGTACTATATATAATAGTGAGGGTATAGAGACAGTGAAGGTAAAGTTAATATGATGGTAAAGATGATATGGTTAATCCTTCATCCTTGAACCTTAATCCTGTGTGCCATTTTGAACTGACAAATAAAGAAAAGCACAGAACAGTACAAGACCATACCTCATAGCTGAATATGAAGATACCATAATTTGTACATTCTTTGTTGATAACAAAAATCTAATCTCATCAATTCAATCAATTACATGCATAAAAAATAATTTTTCACAATTATTATGGTGCTGACAGGAAAGCTAATTCCTGTCTAGAAACTCAAACAGAATGCTGTAATCCTACCTCAAACCACTGATCCACCTGACAGATGGATTCAAAAGGTCACTTGTAAGTAATAAGTTTTGGGAGAGAAATAAACTGCCAACTTAGACCCAGCCATCTCATTTCACAGCAACATTTCATGACATTTGGTTGGTGTTGCACTCACCTCTTTAAAGGTCCCACGCACATTCATAAATTTATAAATGATGTAGGCAGGCACCAGGATCATGGAGGACAATGCTATTCCCCAGCCAATGCGGTTTGCCCACAGAGGGAAGGTGTAGTCATCGTAGGTCAGAGGCTTGAAATTTATTATGCTGACTATCACCACAAACTGGAGAAGAAAGTATAAAATGAACCACAGTTTTAAAATGAAGAACCTTACTGGAAAACTGATTCCAGCTGTTCTGTTAGGCAGCCACCCTAAAGTGTATTTCAAACCAGCTATATGATTTACCTTCAGCCTGTTTTACTCTGTGCCTCTTACTGCTTAAGCTGTTGAAGTTCTTGATGTGTTTGCTGGTATTAACAGTTCATTTTAGCTACTGTGGACACAGATTATTTGAAATTTTGATGGGAAGTCCAGATGATTATCCACTATGCCTCATTTAAACTAGCATTTCAGAGGTAGAAAAGGGATTCTGTAGTCAAGAAAAAACTCTGCAGGATCTATTGTTTTTTACTTTTTTTGTTTCCCAGGAATATTAGGCTTCCTTTAGAAGCTTTGTGCCAATTTTTCAATAGAAGCATAATACAAACTCCAGCATGATACATGTACTGAGGAAAGGTAGAGCAGCCTTATGGCCTGGAAAACAAAGTTGTTTTTTTCTTCCTATGCTTCCCTGTCCAGTGCTACATGCAAAAGGGAAAGAGTGGGTTACCACCCTACTTCTGTCCTGTTTAATCTATTTGAGTTATAAACATGCAGATATCCTTGATTTGGTTCTTTTGGGCTTATATGTTCTGCTCCATGTTTCAATTTCCAACTAAAATATTTTGAGCCTAGGGTTTCAAAGGGTTACACCAGGATAGTGTGAGTTAAAGGAAGATGATAGTGTGGAATCTGGTTAGAAAAATACTAATTCTATTTTGTGATTTTTCTTGGGATTTTGTACATAGCTGCAGACAACATGGAGCAAGAGCTTCAAGAACTTCCAGATAGAAAAAAAAGAAGTGTGCATTGTGATGGCTGAGAGATGCATTATCTACAGGTTTATTCTGACCCTTATGTTTTCAGGCTTTTCTAGGAAAGTGTTGAGGCTCTTTCACCAAGACATCTTAAACTACCTGAAGGTTAAATGGATGGGTTCTCCACCTCCAGCTAGATTGTTACAATGCTCATGATAAAATGTAAATTTTCTACATTCTCCTTGTGTACAAAACCTAGGGATGCTTGCTCCAGCATTTTCCCATTGTGCTTGAGTCAGTCTTCTTGAAGTGCTGCAGGACATAGTTCCATACAAGTTCCTTTACAGAACTGTGTTCCAAAGGATAATTAATACAGGCTTGGTAGTGCTTATGGATGAATTGGGGTCATAGCTTCTATATTTAAAAAAATGTGAACCTGTCCTAAAAGCCTACCCAGTATATATTTGCAATTCCAGTACTGCTTTAAGATTGCACAGCTTTAATGCAAGTAATTGTCTCCTCAAATCATAGCAAGGTCAAATTTCTGTATTATTATCCTGACCTTTTGATTTACAAATATGCATAGGAAGAGATTCCAATATAAAACTCTGGGTTAGTAGTGAATTTAACCTTTACACAAAGCAACCAAATTCACATTTTGGGATTCCCCCCCCCCCCCCAATGCAATGGAACATTTGTTTTTTCCAACAGGCAGCTTACAAGGTGTATTTTATACAATTCCTCTGTGTTTCAAAGAGCTAATTACAGATATAGTTGTATATTAATTTTTCTAAGGTGTCATTCCACAATTTGGAGATCTTGGTATCCTCCAGTCAAAAATAGGTGTCTTGCTCTTGGTATCTGTTGTATATTCTGGGAAGCAATGCACCAGTATTCTTTCTATGATGGAATAATTATCAACACTTACCAATAAAAAAGCAGGACTAACAAATTTCCAGCACAGTCTCCAGTAGAGGCCTGGTTTGAAGCCCATCATTTGCTGGATGTCCTCACTGAATCTGTCCACACCTGGAATGGATGTGAACAGAGACTGACTCCAGTCTAAACTGAAGAGATGCTGGCATACCCAAAATATCTTTTTCAGAAACCTGATATGAATGACTTCCAAATCAGAAGACATAAGAAATAACAACATTAATCTCCTTTCAGTGTCTAGGTGTGTCTTTGACATCACTGCATCTGACTTAAATGCCTGTGAGCACTTAAGGCCTGTTGCAGACAGCAGCATTACCACTGAAAAGAGGCATTTTACAAATATCTAGAATTTAAGTTGTAAATAGGATGCAATTTAAAAAATAGTTATGGATTATTGTAATCAAATTCCTTTATGTTATTATGAGTATGCTGCAGGAAAATATAAACCCTTACTCACACAAACTGCTTGCTGATAATGAGGTAGATTCATACAATTCTTAATTTATTAAAGGAGATTTCATTGTTCCACTTAAAGGCATATTTACCTTTCACTGTTTCATTGAACACCACAGAATGTTCTTTATATCTATTACAAATATAATTTCATATTTATGACTTTTCCAGTAAACTCCAGCAATTCTTCTGTTTACTGTAAATATGTACAAAACTATGTCACTTTAGAATGGGATGATTAACACTGATGTAAATGGGGAAAAAAGTATCCTTTTGTTTTCTAACAGAAAAGGAAAACAAACTCTGACTTTACACCTTACAGACATTAGTTCTGTGCATTCTGTCATGTCAGACTATTTGTTTATAATTTATTTTGCTCGATGTGTTCAGGAAGTTTACTTTTAATCATGAACCCATTACGTAAACAGCAGAAATGCAGCTTTTTACTATGAATATTTGTTCATTAGAGAGGCTGTATAGTTTTCCATAAAGATTGTTTCTCTTTACATGGATCAGTTCAGTACAATTTATTTAATTTATTTAATGTAAATAATTGGGACAGCTTGAGTTAGTCCACTGTATGTAACAAGATGCAAAATATTTTCAGGGTGTGGACATTTGAGTGTAAATGTCTCAAAAAAATTCCCAGCCCCCAATATTATGCCCAGGTGGAGAGAAATAGCCAAGAAGGATCTGCAAATGCTCTTTAAACTTAATCTGATTCTATTTGCAGTGCTTTCTGTGAACTTTGAAGTGACTGAATTTTAACTGCTATGAACACTGACTGAAATTTATCATTGTGTAGAAGGTCAAAGACAAGGTCTACATATATCAGAATTTTATTCATATGTTTCCAGACAGATGCACTTGGAGCTCAGACAATGCTTGGTGCTCAGTTTTGGCTGAAAATGGGGAATGAGTAAGCCATGCTCTCAGACTGCACTTTTCCACAATGTGCTTTTTCAGTAATTGTTCTAAGAATGAACCTTTAACCAGAACACAACTATAGCTACAGCTGACAGGACCTGTAGAGCTTGGTTTGAGAGATACTTAAAATTTATTGTCAGGAGCTGGTTAAATACCCCCAAATAGAATATTCATCAGAAAGATGATATCAGGGTTGCACATGAGGAAAATTGGTAACAACTTAGCAGTCATAACTAAGGTACATCTGCACAGTAAAACAAACTGGCTCTCCCTTCTCTTACATATATAGTTGGCCTTTGCAAGAAGAAACTTCACAGTAAATGGTCATAAGTATAATTTGAACTAAATTTCCAGGTTTTTAGTCTGTGCCAAAATGTCAAAGCTTGCCTTTAGGCTGGCTTAATATTCAGCTAGGTCATTAAGGCAAGAGGGGTCTATCAAAAAAAGAGGCAGACAAGATCATGCCAGATTTAATAAGTTTAAATAGCACCTGGGGCTGTAATAAGTTCTTTATAAAGCAACAGGTCATGCTGTGTCAGTAGAAATATCTGTCAGCTGCTGAAGAAAAATGAATAGATATTTTCCCGACTATGGGGCGGCTGCAGGAAGAAAGAAAAAAATGATAAAAGACAGAGGGTGTAAAATAAAATTTGACTAAGTTTGGCCTTGTTTGTGAACGACATAAAAAGCTTAGCTACTATAAAGTGCAGCAAATCCTGTTTTAATAATATCAGAAGGTAACTTGCCCTTAGAAAGTGAAGAAGCCTCTGCTTCCAAGCTAAGCTGTGATCACTCGTCCACATTCAGCTCTTTCACAGGGATTAAAAACAGTTGTCTGTGAAACAAAGTGCCTCCATTATTGTGAGAGACAACAGCCTATGTGCTCCTTGCTCCATGCTGATGTTGGGTGACAGAATTAGTGCATTAAAGCTAGAAACTATTCCTTTAGTAGATTGTACAGTTTTATGCATGAATGCCGTTCTTTCACTTCACTCACTCTTCAACAGTTTTTTAATTGCAAGATAAAGTTTGTTTGATTAGAGGAACATAGTAAAGCAGAATGGATGGATAAATAAGTGACTGAGTGAGGTAAATAGCAACAAGAATCATAATGTTTAAGAACCCTCTGAATCATACCGTAGCTGTAAACACTAAGTCTGAATAAAAAGATGGTTTTCAGGGGAAGAGCAATCTTATTGGGAATCAGGGCAACTAATTCACTACAGGCTTAAAGGGAAGAAGATTTACAGGCTGCTATGACATCAAAACCTGGTAATAGTGAAAAGGGTTGTGATCAGCCAGGAACTAAATAATGAGAATAAAGAGGAATTAGGAAGGAAAAGAAGAGGTCATTTTTTTAGGTGGCTATAGCACAACACTACACTCTGATTGGCATAGAGCAATTCCAGTCTAGTGCCAGAGGTCAACTAAAGACTCCTAAGGCTTGCCATATTTGGGATGAAGTAAATTACTACTCTCTTTTTGTGGCATAAATTAGTACCAAATACTAGAAATAGAATTTCTGTTATTTAGTATGTTGGGTATTTTATACCATTCTATGAAATAAAATAACTGCTAGTGTTTTACAATGAAATAGAATATTGTCTCAAACAAAAGGGATTAATGTAGGAATTATTATAACTCTCTAAACAGTACCTTTATTTGTATTGTATGGAGAGTGCTTGAGATTGGCCCTGGGGGAATAATAAAAAGTAGAAACATGGCAGTCTGTATGTAAGCTGATCTACTTGCTTTGAAAGTACCAAGCCTAAATCTGCTACTGCAAGTCATCAGCAATACTAAGAGTTGTAAAACACTGGCAAAAGTTGTAACTTTTCCATCCCATCACAATCCCTTTCACAAGGCTGTTTGCTTTGGCTTTGTGCAGGGGCTCAAAGCTTGGTCCACTGAATGTCTGCATTCCTGTCACTGCTCATAAATCAGGTGAAAATCACTCTATGAAACCTGACTTGTCATGGTTTTGTGTATATAAGGCTATGCTGTTTTCCCTTTCAACGATGTGTAAGCCTGTCATGAGCACTTGGAATTTCAGAAAAGCTTTTACACTTGCAAAGAAAGAGCTTACCATAAAACCAGGAAACTCCAATTGCCTCCATTAGAACAGCAAACAATATTGAAGTCCCAGCTGCAAAAGTGTCCAGAAGTGTGAGCACATAAATTCCACCCTGCAACAGGGAGTTAAAAGATGCAAGAAAGTGAAGTTACAAATAGAATCATCTCGGTAGTTTAGTGTCCACTTAACAGAAATCTGCTTTACTTGAAGCATTATCTTAACCCAAGTATTTTAATATGGATCTGATGCTGCAGAAGCAGGTTCATATTTGCATACAAAATAGTGGAATCAGACTTGTAGGTCTTCTAAAGAGGGTTTTTTCCACCCATGTGCTCACTTCACTGGGAAACAGAAACCTCAGTTTAGATTAATGACTTCTCTTGGCACTCCTGTTCAGTGGAAGTGTGGCTCTGATTGGGGAAATGACCAGCAGTTTGTAGGGCAGGGCCTGTCTGCAGCAGTTAATGAAGAACTTCCTAAGTTAGTGGCAGCAATGGAGCACTCCAAGAGTTTCCAGAGGCCATCATCAGCCAGTTTCCTCCTCAGGCCCCCTGTTGTGCAGGCCAGTGAATCTGCACTGCTGCTCTCATTTCCCTTTCCCCTCACTGCCTGCATCTCTCCTGCCCACTGCTCCTCCTAAGGCAGAAGATGGTGTTCACTCTGTCACCAGCACAGCAAGAAGCTGCTGTGCCCTGCTCAGTCTCTGGGCTCTGGTATTTGCAAACCTTTGCTCAGTGGAGACAGCAAGCCTTGCCTTCCTTCAGAACAGCACATTGTGTGCTTCAGTGGTTCATGACTGAGAACCGGGAATGCATTTACTGAAGTCTTCTTCCACTGAATTTTTTAGCTGCAATTTGGCTACTTTTTGCATTTGTATAAATGTGCATTTGTATAAATGACTGCTCATTTTACTGAGTTTTGGCTAAAGAGGAATGGAAAACCATTAGATCCAGATTTGTTCCAAAATGAACCCGAGATAAAGTGTGTCAAGAAACTCTTTCACCTAAACAGCTGAAATATTTGCAGTTGCAGTAGATTTTTGTTAAAATATCTTTTTACAACCAAATTTAATTGGATTATACCTGTTCAGAAGGGGAGGAACAAAGGAATTATTTTCTGTGCTTTTACCACCAATGGTATAAATAGCACTTGTAGTGTTTAAATCTGTAGGTGACTTTAGTGTCTGTAATCAGTTGCCTTTTTTTAAAGTTTTTTTTCTGCAACAGCTGTGCATATTTACAAAAACAGTGAGATGAGTACTTAGGCCTCGTGTAGATTTTTAATTCTGTGGGGACTTGTCCGGAAATGGAATGAACTTTGGCTGTTGTGTTAGAAAATGTTGCCTATTGAATGACATTTGAGTTTGACCTCTTGTTTTTGCTCTACACCTGCTCCAAATAAATGCCTTTGCAATCAAACTTAGCAAAGTGAATTAGTAATGCGATTTTGTAAGAAATATGTTTGTTTCAGAAACAGCTATTTTGAAAATATAGCCTTAAAAATTCAGGGGGCAAAATCAAACAATTTCATGTGATGTTCTCACAAGGGTTTTCCTTTTTATTTTTTATACATCAGAAATGTTCTTTGGTTACGTGAACCAATACATTTGGACTATTCTGAACACTTTTGAGAATTCCAGCTGGAGGGTGAACTTAAGTCTAAAAAGGTGCCATTATTTAAAAGCTAGAGTTATGTTGTCTTGAATAGCTTTAGCTCTCTTGGAGGCAGTGGAATTGCACCCACTGGCACCTGTTCTGGTTCTTAACACTGAATTTCTTCTGATATTGTACTTCAGGAATTTTTATTCCAGTTGAAACTTTGAATAAACAGGAGCGTGTTCAGTTTTTAGGTAAAAATAGAAATAGTATGGTATTAAAAGGATAGATATTTTAAATGATATATCTATTTTTAGAGTCTTAAATGTTTCCCAATTTGAGGAAACTGCAGCAAAAATATTGGGGTATTTTAACGTAAAAAGAACTTATTTATAAATTTATGTTATTTCAGTAATCTTAATAATAGATGTGGAAACCATTTCTAGGGATGGAGAGAGGTTCAGCACATATGCTTTCATGGTGGCTTCCTGAAGTTTCAGCTGTTCTCTGACAGTTTTGGCATCTTTGTCAACAGGTCTCTGCTTTTTTATGATTAAAAAAAAAAAAAAAAAAGAAAGAAAAAAATTCTGTCCCACCTAGAACACTGTAATTCTCATTTCCTTACTTAGTTGTAAAAAGCCAGATGAGGCAAAACATTCAGTCTGATGGTAGTGATAAACACAGGTCACTAAATGCTCAGGATAAGTTTTCTGTGTGCTTTTTATGGTGTTAAGAGTAAAAGATGTCAAGATCCAGGTACATGAAGGAACATTAAGAAAAAGAGTGGGGAGAGAAGATCATTATTCTACACTCCTTCCATAAGAAATGAGTGTCTCTTACTTTCTTCAAGAAGAAAACAGCCAGATGATCTGGTCACTTGAAGTTCTTACTTGCTCACAGAGGAATAAGCACTCTACACAGTTTCATTTAATGTGACTAAAAAAATCCCAAACCAAACCAAGCAAAAACCTCCCAAATAAACACAAAAGAAAGCACACAGAACCAAATAAACCCAGCAGTAACACAGACAGTTCTTTAACAGAGACTTGTAGGCTTGGTTGCTAGCAAATGATTTTGTGCCAAAAACCAGAGAAACTTAATATATGTAAGATTAAAAGTGATGTTCTGAACAGAAGTTTTTTAAGAAGTAAAATTTATAATAAAAATAGTCATCTGAACCTATCCATATTTCACCTGACAAGGTGAATGGCATTTGTAAGGTAACATTGATGGAAATTTGTGTTGTACTTACATTGGTAATGCAAAAAAGGGCAAGGAGGAAAGTGCCAAAAGAAACACCAAAGGTGAAGAGTTTTCTGTGCTGTTTCAGAAGGTGGAAATCATCTGCCAAGCCAGTGATGACAGCCTCCATCCCACCCATCTGAGGAAGGGAAGGCAAAAACTCTGGTTAAACGCTACTGACTTTTGGAAATCCAGGCTGAAGAATGCAAAGCAGTTTGTGTAATTAATACCCAACCACTCTGATTTCTGACATTTCAGCTGTAAGTCACTGGTGATATGAGGAGGCTTTGCTTTCTACTGGTAAAGGACTGGGTCAGGGAAGTGCACATCAAGAGGGGTGGTTGTTGTCTCCATAGCTGTATCCTCTGAGGACTCTTTGCTGACTCAATGGAACAATACCTAGACTGTACTTTGGGGAAAATAATAT
Source organism: Pycnonotus jocosus (assembly GCA_013400435.1). Classification (NCBI taxonomy): domain Eukaryota; kingdom Metazoa; phylum Chordata; class Aves; order Passeriformes; family Pycnonotidae; genus Pycnonotus; species Pycnonotus jocosus. The sequence goes on along the minus strand of VWYP01033145.1, from coordinate 314,824 downwards.
ACATTTTAATATACTCTGGGGAAAAAGCTGCTAGCTTAAGTGACTAAGCTGCTTAAGATATTTCTTAAATGAAGACAGGCACAACAAGAACCTAAAGCAAATATACTGAACAAAGATTCACATTAGCTACTGATTAACAAAATGCGGTTTGACAAAAATATTTACAGACTTGGAAGAATTACTACAAAGGAAGCTTGATGGAATTTTTTTTTTTTGTTGACAATAAGAAAGAATTTTACTTTGCTTTCTAGAAGTTAATGAGGAACATTAGCCATTGTTTTGCAATACAGGAAAGATACTTTCCAAGTTTGCATGTAAATTGCTGGATTATGTAGATGGTTATGAATTGTAACTTCCTTTCATTAATGAAAAAATTCTGCCCCCACTCCAAGAAAAAGCTATGAAAAGTTATTTCAATCTTTTATCATAGTAAACAAATTCATTTAATATTTTGGAGAGGCTTAATTTTATGCTTTTTGGGATGCTAAGAGACCATGGCAAGACCTGGTGTGCTTGGTGCAATACAATAATTGGTTAGCAAGTGCTGACATAACCTGTCCCTTTCCTATAACCCTTTGAATAAAATATTCCTGGTTGAAATCAGTAGCAGAGAATTATCATCATAAAAAGTATTGCAAGACCTGAGTTTTCTTTAAGAAATTATGACAAATTTTGAGCCAGTAAAGCCTTCCTCTTTTAGAAGGAAAGAACTAAACTTGGCCACAGTTCACTAGTTCACTGTATTTTAATTAGCTCAGAAGTAAGAATGTTTTCCATTTGTAGGAAAATTGTGTTCTGCAATCTAAAGCCTCATGTCTTTGCCACTTCTATGTCCCTTTACATTGCCCTACTTTTACTGCTATTGCAAAGTTAACTGTTTTGGATCTAGACACTTCTGACCATGCATTTTCTTCTTCATTCTGCCCTTTTCCTACTGGTCATTCATGTCCTTTTACTCTGCTAAACTCTTAATTTCAATCATTCATATTTGCTTACAGTTGAAAAATGGCCAAGCTACAGTTCCAGATGTAATCTTCCCTCAAACTTTTGTCTAAGGATCTGGATCTTAGTCTGTATAGACAAACTTCATTGGACTTCAGCTGGAATCCAAAAATCCAAACACTTTGGAAATATTTAGACCTGAATCTGACCTTTACAGCTCAGCCCTCACTCCACCAGAACTCATTCAGTTATTTGCCAATGATTATCAAAGCTTCCTGCTGCAGTTCCATTTTGTGGTTTTTTTTTTAGTTTTGGTCTTTTCCATGTTAATCCTTCTTTCCTTTTCTTGTCCTTGAAAAGGAATGAATTTTCCTGAAGTTGTAAGCAATGGAAACACTGTGTTTAACCATTTCCAGCAAGAAATTCCTAGATCATCTCCATACACTCTGAACTTCAAAAGAGACTTCTGTGATTTGGAAGAGTAAGAAACCCCTACCCTACTAAGGAGGATGAAAGTTTGTCCATGGTTCATTATTCCTTAAAGACCCTGTTTGGTTTTCCAGAAATTTATCAGACTTTAACCTAAATATAAAAGGATGTCTTGAGGCCTCTTTGGTAGAAGTACAGTACAAAAGTTGTTTGGGGACTAGGAATATTTTCTGGGGTGAAGTTTCTATGATCCTGAATATCATGGTGCTGTAAAACCTGTCACATTAAAGAGCAAATACACTTGTTAGGCTAGACATTTTACAGTAAGATTGCAGGAAAATGAAACCACTATGGAAATATTCTGTCGTGATTTTTAAATTGTGATTTAAATTTACAGGAAATTCTACATCATGGCTTGTAGAAAACAATGGGAGTACTTTCAGACACTGTCTGTCTTGAGCAGATTAGTGGATTTCAGCACATATAATAATCCCTCCTAGAAATCACTCTACTCAATGTCTCACTTGTGTTTTGAGCAGGGCTCCAAAACCTTTTTACAGGTTCATAGTAGTAATAGTTCATAGTAGTATTGTTGGGTCATACCTTTAAATAGTAATAACTGATGATGAACAGCCCCTCTGTAAAGTCATAAAAAAGTAGCAGGGAGTAAACATTTACTGGCTTGTCAAAGATTTAATCTGTTCCTAAACCTCTTGATGATGGAGAGTCTTCATAATACAGTGAATAGTAGTATTGCTATGTTGTCTATGACCGTGAAAACAGATTAAGGAAATGTACACAATGTTTACTTGAAATGTAGCCCCCTGCTTAAGGCTGATACCTCTCTAGTTACAGAATATGACAGGAAAAGAACAATGTCAAGGCTAGAAGGAAAAAATCCTCACAGAACTGTCGATGCCAAGAGTAAGGAGCATGATGAAGAACACCACAGCCCAAAATGTAGATCCTGAAAGAGTTGAAATTGCCTCTGGGTACAGGATGAAAACTAAACCAGCTCCTGGAATAGAAAAGGGGAAAAAGGTGTCACTACATGATGTTTCTTATCTTCACTAAACTGTTAATTTTTAATAAGATAAATCATGACTAAGCTGACTTTCATTTCGGTCGTTGTCACACTCTGAGTACTGGTTAAAACAAAATTTCCATCATGCCAAAACATATCTAAAATTCTTTATTTATTTGCTCATGACAGTTTGGTATTAAAAACCCCTATCCCATTGTTTCCCACTTTGAATAACATTTTAGGGCATTTGCAGCCTTACTAGGAGAAGGAATTATGTGGACCTGGACTCATCTGTTTGGCAAAAGAACTCTTGGATGTGATGAGAGGTGCAGGAGCTGAGACCATGGGTGACCTGCTCCCAGTGAAAGGGCTACAGAGCTGAGCTTAGCAGAACCACCAAAACCAGTCACCTGTGGCACTGAACAGCAATACTTTTGTAAGACACTGAACAGTGGTTAATTCCTTTTTCTTGAACAGGCAAAACCTGTGGAGGCAAGATGCTAGGGAACCTCAGTTCAGTAGTGGTGAAGTGAATCACTACAATTTAGAGTTCACATTTCAGCAAGGGATTTAAACACAGAGTTCTTATTCCAAGTAAGTTAATTCAGTTCACTTCTGTGATATTTTCACACACTTGTTGGAAACAAATAGAAACATATTTGCAAAAAATAGTGGGGAAAAGGGGTTAAAATTAATAAAGAATTTACTTCCTACCTTCAGTAGCTACATCCTCAATTTTAACTTTGTGCTCATGAGCCATGTAGCCCAATATGGAGAAAATTGCAAATCCTGAGATGAAGCTTGTGACACAGTTAATGGTGCTAGTCAGCAAAGCATCCCTAAACAGGGAGAGAACAGCCCAGTGAGAAAAAAATTTAGGAACTATATGGCAATTTTCTTTAATGTTTCATCCCCCATCCTTCAGTTCACAATGCATTTATAATACATGTATTTTCTGAATTTATATTTCATTGGAAAAGTGATGCTTGTTTTCATTCCAAAATTGAATGTTAACAAAATATCTAAATGTTGGGATTTTTTAGAAGGTGTAGGGTGATTCTGGTTGAATTTCCATGGTAGTGATTCAGCAAAACGCTTACAAACTGACTTTATTTTAAAGTGCATTCCTAAACTGGAGTGCAGTGTAAAATATCAGAAATATAATGCCAAAGAACAGAAACCCTTCTGGAAGCTGGAACCTTTCTGCTTTTAGTTCCTGCACTAATAGGATTTCATCCTGTGTTCACTGTTGTGCTTAATGGTACTTTTGAAAGGCAAACACCAGCACAGTTTACACAGCTGTCTAAAGTCCAAATCTAATCCTATTCTGCTTTGGAGAGCAGCAGATATCTTGGCAGGTTCCTGTTACTAAAATTTCAGTAGGGAAGACAGTGTTTCAAGATTTGGGTTGGTTACTATGTCTACACAAAACTGACCGTCACTAATATATGACTGAAGATAAAAAGATAGCTTAAAACTTATTTCAGCTGCAGTCAGAGCAAAATAGCATAATTTTGCAGCAGTAGTGGAAGAATAGGCTCTTACCTGTAGCAGTTGTTGTCAAACTTATTGTAACTGGCAAATGCAATTAAAACTCCAAACCCAGCTCCTAAGGAGTAAAATATCTGAGTAGCTGCATCAATCCATACCTGCATAATGACACCAACATTGCCTGTGTCAGTTCAGTGCACAAGGATACAGCAGGAGAAAGGCAAGAAAGCGGAAATTGTTGGGAAACAATCGGCATTCACGCTAACAGGAGTGTGTGACACGGAGCATGGCCAGGTCTGGAATGGCCTGACCTGAGGAGGGGAGGCTGGAGCAGGGACAAGTCCTCAGAGCACACACACACACACACACTGCTGCCCTGGGGGGCTGTGCAGTGGGACAGGCTCTAAAGGGATTTCACCCAGCACTGAGCTGTTTGCAGGGTTTTTTCTCCCGGGTGACAGAAATACACTTCCAACGGTTCTCAATCCAAGTTAGTTTGGAATGTACAACCAGAAAACTAAAAATAGTTAATGGGTCAAGAGTTACAGGACATTTTCTTTCCCATACTAGAGCTTCCTCTGTGTGACTGTTAGTGCACTCTACATGATACTTTCTTGGTTCAGGAGCTGAAGCATGGCTGATGTGCTGTGAACAGAACCATGCCGATTTCTGTCTCAGCTTTCTCGCCTCGTTGGAGAAAGAGTTATTCCTGTGATAGTCATTAAATTTAAGTTTAGATATACCTTGATCATTTTAAAGATTTTTCCACCAGGGAAAACATTTTAAAAGGTATAAGATTTTCTAAAGTGTCCCTCCTATCCATTCATATATCCATTACCCATTCATCCATATATCTATTCATCCAGTCAGGAACAATGGCACAGTGCTTGGTTCCCTGAACCAGAAACCTGAAAACAGCCTTGGTTACTGAGGATTTCCCCTTTTCTGTTGTTACACAGAGATTTTTAAACAAGCATATTCAATCAAAGTAGTGAAGCCAGTGGTGTAAATAATACTCAACATTTCTCAAAATGAGATCTGCAATGTTTCATTAAATCTGCCAAGAACTCTGAAAGAACTATGAAAAGCACTGGATTTCATCATTCATCCATCTGTACAAAATCAGATCTAATATATCTATTCAGCAGTGACTTTCTAACAGATCTAAGCATCTTATGAGCTCCATCTGCATTGGAATTTTAGTGCTACACTTTTATATTTGGCTTAGTGAAAAGCCTTATCCCATGCTGACATGAGATACGAAAACACTTAGGCTGATGATCTCTTTTTTTCTCAACACAGATGATAGATGCTTTCAACTGCTGCCTGCTGGACACCATGAACCACTTATGGTACTCTGTGTTTGTAGAAAAACTTAATTTTATGAACTGTGGAGAATTGATTACTTGAAAGGCAATATGAAGTCCATAGACTTATAGAGCGTTTATTGCTAGCCAGTGGATGGGAGGATATGATTTTCTTCAAGTGTAGTTCATACAGGGTTTTTAGGCATGAGGGATTTCTTTCAATTAATAACAAAATAATCCTTTAACTATAATTCCTTACTCATTCTTTTTATATACCAGTTACATCTTAATACTGTATTTTCACACAAACGTTGAGATCATATAGGGTTGTACTCTCTGAAAAGCATTTACATTGCTAAGAATGCAGGAGGGATGTAAAGTCTCCTATGCTTGTTCTTGTTTTTTGAAAAATTCAGATAACTTTTTTGTTAAACTCTAACCCTTATCTGTATACTGCCACCATAAGACACTTGTTTTTAGTGGTTCTGTATCTCTTTTGTATCTTGCCAGTGCAGTTGTACTCACCCTTTCTCACTATTCAAGCACCCTTAAGCACATGCTTAAGTCCTGTTGACTCAAGTAAGAGGTTAGCACCTGCTGCCTCCCAAAGGATTTAAGCACATGCTGAAGTATCTGTTGAGTAAGAGTCTTGGCTCATAGTAGCTGATTAGGAAACAAATTGAGAAGATCAAGGTGAAGGGAAAGAACAGCAGAAACCAGAAATTCCTTTACAATGAAGATGAAATGCAAAACATTCTCTTTGTTCTAACCAAGCAGGGTGTAAGACAGCAGGGCTGTTCTGCAGTTCATGCTCATGTTTCTCATTTTCACGGCTTCTGATCGAGGTGTAATCAAATCTATTTTATGATACAATATTGTTTTTATATGTAGTAAGAATAAACAGATAGGAACATTTTACAGTGGACAGTCATCAGTCTTTCCAGCCTTCTTCAGTGTTTATGCTGTTATAACTTCTGTGCATATTCAGTGCAGTGAAGTTTGTGACTCCACAAAATGGGGCACATCTTAACAGTGGTCAGGCTGCTACAAGGACTTTCAGAGGAGCATTGGCTGAGCCCTCTGTGGGTCATTACTGCTTGAGACTTAGGATGTTTCTTTGTTAGATTCTTCATTTGGAAGGAAAAAAAATCACATATCACACCCAGGGATGCATTGACATAGAAATGAAGTGGGATTCTATTCTTTGGAGCCTGAGGACAAAGATTAAACACAGAAGGGTATTGCAGCAGCAGGGATCCCAGTCTCTAAGAGGGGAAGGGCTGACATGACAAAGCAGTTAATGGCACTTCTCAGCATAAGTGATCTTTCTTTACTATAGTGTAACTTTTTTGTTGTTGTCTGAAAAATTTAGTCTTAGAGACAAATAACTTTAGGGTCATCTAAATAGCAGCTGCAGAAATATTAAGCCAAGAAAGAGCAGCACACAGAATGTCCTTCCAGAAGCAGAAGGCAGATATGATGATGGAGGTACAGCTAGAACAGCTCCAGAGACATCTAGTTAAAATTGTGGTGTTTATTTCTAAACAGTAGTTAAAATATATAAGAAAAATATAACAAAATATAACAAAGCACCTGCTTTGTTCATCTTTGCATCTTTGTATTTATGTGTATGCATTAATGTGAATTACTGGGGTGGCTACTGCCTTGTGACAAAGGTAGGTGAAAATCCCATGTTTGAAATTTGATTGGATCATTCCAAAATAGACATGGGGTCTGGGTCTGTTTTAGAAGAAACGCTTGTTTTCAAATTTAGCGTTAAAAAGCCAGGAATATATTTTTTGGCTAAGAATATTTTTTTTAAAAATTCCGTACTGTAACACCTGGTCTTCTTTAATAATTCAGGAAAAATCAAGATAAGATTCATAGGAAAGGTACAGTGCAACTATGGACAGACTGCAGGCATTTCTGAAGGCTGCAATTTTTCAAGATGATGCATTTCCTTCTAGTAAAATGATGTTGTCTCTTTTCAGATTTATAACTGTTTGAATGGTCTTGTGACCCATTCATAGAGATACTACTGTCTTATAAATGATTTATGCTATTTTTAGGATAGTAGAGGGGTAAAATATCTCTATAGTCTTTGCTCTTTGTACATCTGAAATGCTGCTAATTCCATGTATTGGTGACTGTACATGTAGATTTTGCTTTATAATATATGAAATGTCTTATTCAAAGTTACTCCACAAATTGAGTTAGTTTGGATATGTTCAATAATACAGTGAAATGTACATTACTTTCAACAGTAAGATAAGAACATCATACTCTTGAAAATCTTATTTGTTTAAAGGACCATGGTTTGATTGAATTAGTCTTGACTTTATATGTTTAGCAAGGTTTGCATAGGCCAGTATTTTTGTTTTCTAGGTTAATATTTAAGCTAGTTATTCAGAAAGTAAGGTTATCTTCTTGAGGAAAATCTTAGCCTTTTGAGAACTAAATTTTTCATGACTCCCATTTACTGTATAAAGGATATTGCAGTTTACTGGGTGCACAGTCAAAGCATGGATTTTTTTGTGGCCTGCCACACCTGTAAGTGCCTCCACACAGGTGTTTTGTGATCTGAGTTGTTTGGGTTCAGTGTGAGATAGTCCTGGTTTGCAGAGTATTGGAAAGTTAAACTGTCAGAGAAAGGGGAGAGTGCTTAGGCAGAAGCAGAAGAATGGCTATTTAATTTCAGAAGTTAGCTGTAATATTTTCAGTTTCAATAACAAGGGCAACACGTTTAATAGTTAGGGAATGAGAACAGAAGAGTACACTTACTGTGGCTTCTTTTAATCTTCTGAAATCTATATGCAGGTATGCATTTATTCCATTGTATGCACCAGGCAGGGTTATTCCATGTATTAATAAGACAAATAATACAACATAAGGCAAAGTGGCTGTTATCCAAACAACCTGCAGACAACAGAGATCCCCAAGGTTAATCAGCTGTTACAAAAGATTTAAGAACATTTAATAAGTACATTGGCATTTTCTTGGTTTAGTCCATTCAGTTAGATGGAGAAGCTCTTTTCAGGAATGAGGGAAAATGCTGTTACATGTCATGGATCTTTTCATATATGTTTACAGATACCAGTGGGAGACAGTTTTGACAAACAGAAGACATTATCAGTGTGTGTCACTGCTGATTGCTCCTCATCTCTATTTTGTTTAATAAAAAGTGCAGTCATTGCCTGATGTTAAGTGATGCTTTCATGAAAATGTAGGAAAAAAGCTCTCAGATGTATCCAGATCTAGAAGTTCTGTTGAGGGGTTTTCTGAGGGATGTCAAAGAGTGATTTCCAATGACTTTCATCAGATATTTCTCTTGACATGGCATTTTATATAATGAAACCAAAGCCTCTTATACTGTTGAAATATTCATACATGTGGCTAAGAAGATGCACATTTAAGAAAATTTTGAGTATTTAAAAATATTTTCTGGGTGAAACCACCAATATTGAATTGAAAATAGTACATTAATAAAATTTTCAGTTGCAATATCACACAAGAAACCTGATGCTTTGGTCCCTGAGGATGCCTCAAAATCAGTGATTTATTTTCTTGCTTTCTAAAATTAGGAGACTTTCTTAAAGCAGACAAAGAATGTAGTCAAGACAGAAGGACAATATTAGCTCTACCTTTCCTGAAGTCTTCACTCCTTTCCACAGACTAAAGAAAAGAATGATGACCACCACCAAGAGGCAGAGGGAAAGCTGCCAGCGAGGCAAGCCAAGGTCGTGGATTCCACGGCTTTCGTGCAGGTGCAGAACTCCTCGCCTGCATACCAGATATACAGAAACAGAGCAAGGTCACTGGGGGAGAAAGGCTTTTTGCACTTCTCATGCTGTGGGCAGCAGGAATGGGTGCTTCACTGCAGCAGTAGAAGCCCTACTGGCATCCCTGGCAGTCAGAGAAGATGTTTTGTGCTCTCTGCTGGGAAGATTGTCCCTCCCAGTCACCCAAGAGCTCTGGCTCCAGTTCCTGCCTTACTTCCACACTGCATTCAGCTAAAGGGAAATCGTTCACCTCCATTGAAATCTGCAAACAGTGATTTGTTTGTTAGTACCACTGACTCTGTTTAGTCTTTGTGCAGCACTTTAGTCCCCTTTAATTTGGCATCAGACCCCGAACAGCCAACAGACAGCTCAGCTGCTTGGTGCTCACACATAAACCCTGCTAAAAACAAATTATTGAGGAGGTAGTGGGGCAGCTGCTCAGTAGGACTCAGTAAACGAAGGACCCAGTCAGAGTTTTAATAACAGGAAATGTTGGAACCAATAAATTCTTCTCTGTGTCTTAGTTTTCCCATCTGTAAAATCAGGATTATTATAAATGTGTGCTTTGTCTCTACTGTGAGCAATTCAGAACGTATTTGTTACGGAAGTGGTGAATATTTGCACATAAACAGGGAACCAAACCAGGAAAAAAGAAATGCCAAGGATTGTGATCTGAAAATTACTCTGTATCATTTTCACTCCAACACATTTAATCTATAGCCAGAAAAGAGGATTTAAGAGTTTTAAGTGTAGAATTCTCTGGGATGTTTTTGTCAGACTGGTATTTTCTAGGGTGCTTTAGGTATTATTCATCTCTGTACAGATTTATGTGATTGTCTTTTAGAAATTTGGAAAATTTTGCATAAATAGATCAAGTTTAAGGTCTTGGAGTAGGCCTCATTTTTTCAATCCAGAATCAATCATAATTTTCATTTTTGGTCCAAATATGTTTACATAGCTCTAAAAGCTCATTCTTTCTCTTTTTATTAGAGGCAAAAGTTACCTAAATTTAATGTGCTCAATAGAAGGGTGTCATTTATCTAAATTTTAGATGTGTTGCATCAGATTGATTCAGAATTCAAAAATGTCATCACTTGTCAGTAAATTAATATGTTAACTAACAAATGTATTTGTTAGTTAACATATTAAGTACTTCTAGTACATCTAAGTACTTCTAAAAGTTAGTAGGTCATATTTATGAAAACAAACCCAAATGGCTTCATAAACTAAGAATCAGCAAAATGGATAAAGTCTATAAATAGACATAGTCCTATGTCCCAAGCTATATTTCCTATTCTGGTAGTTAGACTATGTTTTTATGATTTAAAACTTTATGCAAATTGTAGATGTAGATTGAAGATGCTAAAAGAACTGTCAGTGTATACAATGTGCAATCTATAGAAATTAATTTGCATACTCAATTTAGAAGGCAATTTGAAGCACGATAATTGTGCTCAATTAGAAAGCTCTTCTACATGCATCTTCTGTTTTTTATATTTGGGCAACCATAGTTCAGTCATCATTGCTGCCAGTTTCCTTCAGAGCATGAAATGTGGTTTTCCTTTACCTGTGGAAGGTTAGGCTGTCTGCATCCAGCTGATGTGGACAGAGCCCTTTTTGCAGAGTTTGCCAGACTCCAGGTATTTTTATTTCACAAACAGCACTAATATTCAGCTGACATTCAGCTGTAGCTCTCATGGCAGTTTGTGTGCACACAGCAGTGTGAGGCAGAGCTTGTGGTACAAAACCTGTAGATCTGAGCTGGCTCCACGCAGGCTGGGCACCAGGGTGTGCTCAGTGTGACCTGGGCTGGGATGCAGTGCTGGGAGAGCAGAGTGGCTCCCCATGAGGGGCCACAGGGACAGCCTGGATCAGGCCCAGCTCTGCCATTCCCAGGGCTGCTGTCTGGGCTGCTTGGGGGTCTCTGGGTGCTTTGTAAAGAGCTCTGAGCAGGCCCAGCTGCAATGCTGCAGGATCTCCTGGCTCTGGGACAGTGCTGTCCTACAGCCCAGAGCACAGCAGAGCAGCTGAGCCATCTGAGGTACAGAGCTGGTGCCCTGTGTGCCTCACCTCCACCCTGCAGTGCTGGGCACAAGCCGGGGGGATGCCAGGGGGATGCAGCAGCATCTGGGTGTTTCTCTAGATATTTCAGCTCCCTCTTGTGTTGGAGAATGGAGCTGTGTAATGGACTGCCAACTCGATTTGGGAATCATATAATTTACCAGTGGCACTCTGGCTGCCATATAAGTAATTATTTGTACTTAATTATAGAATATACTGAGTTGGAGGGACCCTCAATGATAGTTGAGTACAACTGTTACACCTGCACAGGACATCTCTAGGAAATGTCCACATCTCCCATGCCTGAGAGCATTATCCAAACACTTTTTGAACTCTGTCAGGCTTGGGGCTGTGCCCAGTTCCCTGGGGAGCCTGTTCCAGTGGCCAGCTACCCCCTGGGTGAAGAACCTTTTCCTGATATCCAACACAAACCTCCCCTGACCCAACTTCAGGACACTCCCTGAGGTCCTGTCACTGTCACCACAAAGAGATCAGTGCCTGTCCCTCCTCTTCCCTCAGGAGGAGGCTGTAACTGCACTGAGGTCTCTCCTCAGTCTCCTCCAGGCTGAACAGACCAAGTGCCCTCAGCTGTTCCTCACACAGCTTCCCCTCAAGGCCTTTCACCATCCTCATGGCCTTCCTTGAGATGCTCTATAACATCTCAATATCTTTTTTTATTGTGGTGCCCAAACTGCTCCCAGCATTGGAGGTGAGGCCACCCCAGCGCAGAGCAGAGCAGGCCAATCCCCTTCTGTACCCAGCTGGCCCTCTGATGGCCTGATGTCCCCAGGACAGGCATGTCCCTCCTGGATGCCAGAGCCCTGCTGACTCATGTCCTACTTGCCATGGACCAGGACCCTCAGGTCCTTTTCCACAGCACTGCTTTCCAGCATCTCATTCCCTGTCTGTCTGTACATCCAGGGTTGCCCCATTGCAGGTGAAATTTCTTTTTGAATCGCAAAAATAGAGAGAATGTTTATCTCAATGCACTGAAAACTTTATTCTGCCACTAAGTCAGCAATTCTGACCTCCTTTGCTACTGTGCCCCACTTCAAGACATTCATGACTCTCCAAAATTTACTGTTTCAGAAGAGCTGAATGGAAAGACTGGATGTGATTAGCACAGCATAGGGTTATCCACTCTCATTAGTTCTTGTTGCCTGATTCAGGTTTTATAAGCATTTAAAGGCAGAATTGCTTATGCTGACTTTTGAAATGTTGTTTTCTCTTTTGGGAGAAATTGCTTGACAATTGTTCAATGGGGACAAATTCCTGCACCTTTGGGGGCCCCAGTGTTAATCACTCCATTTACTGTGATACTGAACTATGAGGATCCTTTGCCTGGGATGGCATTTCCACTGAAGACTTGTACCCTAAAGCACAAACCTCTTGGTCTATAAAAGTAACCTTTGCTATATAGGGTGAGGGTTTTTTTTCAGGATGTTCTTGGTTCACACACTTCTCACAAATTTAATAAACATGATGTTCATAAATACGACAAATGTAGACTGCTGTGACTGAATCTTGGTCTTATTCCTTGTTCTTAGGTGGATTTTTGCAATTGCTCACAGCTGGGCAAACTTGTGAATTCTGTGAATTTCCTTTACAGAATCTGGCATGAAAATCTCCCTGTAAAATTTCTCATGAAGAAAGAATGGATTACAGCCCTGAGAAAAAGTACTCTCAGAGGGAAATAGCTGTAGCCCAATGTTTGTTGACATTTTCACTGTTTTTTCTAAAAAATTGCCAAGATTTGTTTCCACAACAGATTGTGGTTTTTTGCAGGCACAGTACCTTGTGAGAAGAATAGTGCTTTTGTTCCTCCAAACTGTTATTTTTTAATTGTCAGCATAAATGAAAGCAAGATGGTAATAGACTTTTCCCAGACACAAGAATGGAGAGAACAAATATAAAGTATGCCTGTGTTCAGATAAAGTATTTAAACAGGACCAATATGGAGTAGATAGGGGAACTTCATTTGTGATGCACTTCTATTCTTTAAAAAAAAAAAAAAAAAGGTTTATATTGAATTATTTTAGCATGTGTGGAAAGGATAGAAGGTTCTTTTCATTTTCTGTGTTTAATTCCAAACCACTGAAGAGGGAAGGAATTAAAATAATGTGTGTCCCTAAAGAAATGCGGACTTGACATTTTATTCCTAACTGGATTTCTTTTATGTCTGGCTATTACTTAGCAGAAAGGCACCAGTTGTTATTAGATTTTAGCTTGGTTTGCCAAGTTTACAGTGTACAAATACTTTGTAGTTGATTTTAAGCATCTCTAATGAAGTATTGTGGAGGTGCTGTTCCTTCCTGTTGTAAGAAGCTGTCCCCATGACATCAGTGGCACCTTGGCATGAATTAGGCCTCTACAACTGAAACCAGACTTAGTAAAATGGAACTCTCTAGAAGGCCTCAGTGTAGCAGCACTTCAACCTTCAGTTCTGCCCAGCTCTTGAAGCTTGAAAACAAAAGCCAAATATGTTCTTCAAGGTTGTCCTGTCATTGCCTTAGCATGGAATTTGCAACTTGAAATGATTTCTTCCAAGTCTGAGGCTTAGAGGTTTTTCTCTGCTTTTCCTCCTGGCCAGATACTGGACAACTCATAGATTTGGCCTAGACTGCAAGTTTTCCCTTTTCTCACTCAATACAAGCAGTGACAAGCAGCATATTTCTGCTGAATTTGAGGTACCTTTCTTGTAGTATTTGATGAACTGTCACATCACAGTACTCCCACTTCCTCCTACAGTTTATTCCTGTGATGGTAGAGATAGAGGCAGCCAACTCTGGCAGCTACAGGGCTTTAGGAAATAATCAACTCTAAATTCATGCTCAGGCCAGCTTAGTGTGATGGAATTATGTCCCAAAAAGAAGCGTCCGTGTCTTTTCAGAATAATCATACCAGTTCTCTGCTTGAGACCGTCTTGAAGTAATTCTTTTCAGTCACTCTCCAACTGCAAAATAAATGTTTGGTGTTTCTGGTCCCCCTGCTTCCCCCTCAACCTTCCCACCAGAGGCTAAACTTTGTGTGTGAGTTGTGATGTAGCTGCACAGCCTAGAGAACCAAGTTAAAGCTGTATTGCTTCCCATCTCCTTTTGTGACTTGGCACAAAATATGAAACTTTATAATCAAAAGATTCAACTCTTCTTGTTGTAAGAAGACCATGAGCATAAACTAGGTTATTTCATATAAGAAAGAAACTGTTTTTTTTATTTCATTTCTTAGGTTGGATCTGAATACACAAAGATTTTATACAAGCTTAGGTTGACACCTGAGCTGTACAGCTGGACCTGATGAGCTCATCCAAATACTGGATAAGTGAATATAATGCCCCTTGTGATTCCCTGTTTTTACAGCTGGGAAAACAGATGTTATGGAGTGTTTTAGTTAAGTGGTTACCCTTCTCATTTTTGCAGCATAATCTAGTCACTGGTAAGTACAGGGCCTAGTGACCTAATTACAGCCCCAAAATTCAGGGATCAAAGCATAATGAAATGTCAAATTCCCTTTTGAGTCTTACCCTCTGAACAGTGCACCTTGAATCTACTTCATGATGAGGAAAGAACCATAATATTTCAAGTTTCAGTGTACAGTCATTAATTGAGCTGTTCTCCAAATCAGTGGAACTAAATCAAAACATCATGAATTGATTCTACCACAACCTTACCCTCTACAAAGTCAAAATTATTACCCAAGCATGATGTGATAGCAGAAGTTGCACAGAACCATTTTAAATGATAAAAAGGCAAAGCAAGAATGTAGGGATTGCATTTTACTTTAAATACTTAAGCCTTTTATTGTAAGGGCAGTAGATTTCACAGCTGTCATTATTTGCCATTTCAGTGAGCTCCTTTGAACTCAAGCTCCAGTCTTGTTTTCAAAGCACGGAGTTTCATTTACCCAAACCCCTGCCAGCAGTTTGTGTATCTTTCACTGTGCTTTCTTCAGAGAAGAAACAGCAGCCACAAAGGTTAAAGAGCTATTTAGAGAGACCCCAAGATCCCTACTGGTTATTTATGGTAACAGTGTTTTCCCTTTGTTTCTACAGGGTTACTACAGTCTACAAACTGCTTAGCAGGTGTGTGCCCTGATATCCTTCTATTCCCAACACAGAAATATTAATTAATTCATTATTCAGTATAATTCAACAGCTGATTCAATAGCTTGATGCTCATCCCTCTGCTTTCTCCTAAGCAAATCCCACTTTCCCCTATAAGTCCATAATGAAAATATTTGTACAGGGATTGGTATCTTTGTTTTATAGTGCAATTGTTAATTTATACACCTTTTGGGATTTGATTCCAGCTATTTGATTTAAATGTGCCTTTGCCTGTCTCAGCCCATGTTGTAGAACACTCTTTTGCTTAGGCATTGATAAATCTTATCTTTTATAACCTGGCTCTTTCCTCCTGCTCAGTGTTTCATCTCACTTCATTGAACTATTGAAGCAGTGGAATACACAGAGGTCTGCTGTTGCTCTGAAATATTTTGCAAGTAGAGAAACAGTCCAAATCTGTGAACAAATAGTTATTTTAAAGACTTAAACTCAGCTCAGTTTGGCATGCCTTTGTCAGAATGTTGCTGTGTTTCCTTGCCCTAGCAAAGCTGGTGCAAGCAAAAGTGGCACATAGGGAAGATTTGTGTCCTGTCCAATTTCATTTTGCTCAGTAGCAAGCACTTAGTACAGGAGAAACCAAGATCACAGAGGCAAAAGTCTTAATCACCCAGGAATACAGACCAACATTACAGCTCCATTTTAATCTTAGTCTTCTGATGCTGATTCTAAAGGCTGGATACAAACTATTTTACTTTCAAGAGGAAACTCCCTTACACATAGAATTTTGAATAAGCAGCAAAGTCAGGTCAACACTTACTCATAAAATTCAGCTGCAGGAGTGAGCTTGTACTTTGAGTATTTAGTACCATTGCCAAGCACTGATGCATTGAAGAGTTTGGGATCTGTACAGTTTGGGCTGTTCCAGCTGTTGTGGCAGTTTGTCCAGGGAAGCTCAAATGTGAATGATGAAAATAGATAATACAGAGACCAAGCTATGATAACGTTGTAGTAGAAACCCACGTAAAGAGCTATGAGTATCACTGCATAGCCCACACCTAAAGACAGAGGAAAACTAGATTATACATTGCATTTGACATGCGACAATATACTCAAACACTGGAGTTAAACTCAACCATACATGATTGCAAATTCCTTTTAGGTCTTCACACCAATAAAAAGGAATTTTCGACATTTGCATACACATATGTGGACACAAGGTACCTGACCTCTAAACAAAACATTACAGAAATGGTTCTGGAAAATGACTGGCTTTTATCAAATCCAGTTGTTTGTCAGAAAAAGAAATTAAGCAGTGCAATGTCAAAATTTGTCCTTGTACAACTCCATTGCTGATTTGCTTCCAATGCAGAAGATTGCACGCCCATGTTAGGAGCGAAACTCACTTCATCTTCATGACGTCAGGGACCTTGGCAACTTCTCTTGGAAAAGTAAAGCTCCACACTTAAATGAAGTTTCCCTATGCCTCATGTTCCCACCCTGAACTGGTTTGGAACAGACACTGATCCCTCTCTTGTTTCTTTCCCATAACAATTCTCTAGATTGGCCTCCATCAGCATGTAACTGGCTCCAAATCATGCATGAAACAGCCTGTGCTGTTCCACTGAGGTCTCCAGGTGATTTTTGGGCATGCCAGTAAAACGTGGGGATTATCAGGTTGGGGCTAAACTGTATGTGACATTCAACCCTTTTTACTATCTCTCCAGGATCACAGAATTCAGAGTGCAAGCATTCTCTTTTGACTTTGAACATTTGCTTTGTATTTTTGCATATCATGAAGCGTGGCTGGAGGGTTTCTTTATCAAGAGCGCTGCAGAAAGGGCACGTTCTCCTCATGGAAATGGACATTTTCCAACAGTTTGGGGGGAAGATTTGATACTAATATTGGAGCCCAATGAAAGTTGGTTGGCAGAATTGTTCAGGAATCTTGCTTTACCTCGACTTCAATAATTTTTCTTTACTGTGTGTGCAGTTTTTTTCTCTGAATCCTCCCTCAAAGTTGTGTGCACTGCATATAAAAGGTAGGGACTACAGTTATTCTGTGAATGTCATCACTGGCACAGTGGGTACTGTCACAGCAACTAAGTGCAAACCTTTGCTTCTAGTTTTCTTCAGTTTAATTGGAAGCCTAGCAGTTGGAGATTATTAGGCTTTCTTATTCCTTTACAAAGAAAGGAAGTACCAAACACTGTGAGTGTTAATCTTGGTTTAAAATTTGCATAAAGAACAGATGCTGACCCTGAAGGAGCTGGCAGTTCAAAGACTGCTGCATGTACAGAAGTTACTCTTTGCTCTGCAGGAGGCTTTTAATCTGTAAACCAGTTTGCTCATCCCTAACAATGGGGAAATAATTGTGAAAGTAAAGGTGAAACAGTATTTTCAAATCCTTAGTGCTTAAATGAATCTGGTACTTGAACACTCAAACTCCAGTGATACACCATTGTCAATAAAATGAAGAGGAGAGAGGAATCCCCCAAAAGAATAATTCTTAAGTATTAAAACACAAAGTATGGAAAATATATGAAATACTAAAATTAGATGATTGTTGTTTAAAAACGTGTTCTTGAAATTCCTCCAATCCAGGAGGGCCATGAGGGATGTTTAATAGCAAGACTAAAAAATACTGGATCAAATGTGTTTTAAATAGCTCTTCTCTGTGATCTTAAGAATGTTCAGCAATGAATTTGCTCTTATGTTTCTAGGTTTTCTTAAAAGTAATGCTGCACCACCCACAGTCTAAAATAGACCCTGGAAAAAAATGCAGAGATGAAAACAGACTGTGTTACAAAGGTTACAGGGTATATTTGTAATTGCATATGTTATGATAGCATCTCATTAAAAGTAGAGTGCTTAGAGTTCATAGCAATAATATTCATAGCTAAAATTAGAACTACAGTGCTGTTCATTTAGAGAAGCTATTATAAATTTGTGTAGACTGTGTACTTTTCCTTTGAGTGAGAGATTTCAGTTGTCCCAGAAACAACTCCAAAGCATTAGCAATAAAATGTGTTTGCATGTTATCAGAGCTTTCAGTCAAAACTTTAAAAGTATTGAGTTTATACTGATGTGCAAATATGTCTCAATGCTTATTACCTTTTGAGAATGAAATAACTTATGC
Source organism: Pycnonotus jocosus (assembly GCA_013400435.1). Taxonomy (NCBI): domain Eukaryota; kingdom Metazoa; phylum Chordata; class Aves; order Passeriformes; family Pycnonotidae; genus Pycnonotus; species Pycnonotus jocosus. The sequence continues at coordinate 296,598 of VWYP01033145.1, read as the reverse complement.
TATTCCATATTCTTGTAATAAGAAACCTTAAAAATCAACAGTAATGTATGTTTAGTCCACCTTGAAAATGTCAGCTTAAAAAACCAGCTGGAATGTCAACCAGAATATACATGAAATAAATTCTATTTTCCTTTCTCATAATCTTTTCAATCCTGAAGTCAACACAGAATACCTCTGAGCACAGTGGCATTTGGCTCAAATGCTTTGAGATCTTGAAGGTCTAATTTTTGCATTTAGATTTTCAAAACCCTCATTGTTATCCAAAGGTATATAAATAATACCAACAGGAATTTTTATTGAGCTAGGGTATTCAGATTCCTGGGTGCTGGGATGAGTTTTGTCTCCCATGATGGGGTTACAGAAAGACTAGTTAAATCTATATAAATTAATTTTAAAAATTTGAGGCACATTATTTTATTAGCTCACTTACCTATTTTTGTTATATTGCTGATTTTGCTGTGAGTTTTGGATTTGGCTGGAAAGAAAAACCCCCTTCCCTTTTCTTATTGTGTGGGAACTGCTTGAAGAGGAAAGCTGTATTTTGAGAAAGAAGACTAACATTTACTCAGTGTAACCTATATCCAAGCAGCAGATCCATCAAGTTTGGATTGCTATTGTTAAGCTCCTCAGCTTTTGTCAGTCCCAGGATGAACATGATCTGAATTTTAAGTTTCTAAGGTCAGATGAGCTTGCCTGGTTTAATTTCAGATATCTCTGTGTTGAAAAGACTTTTGCATTAGATTTTTAATACATATTTTGCATAAGATTTTTAGATAGATATTTTAGTCTGGTATACATACAAAGGAACTTAGATTTTTATTTTTTTTTTTCTGGCAAGCAATGCTTAAAAAATTCTTCAGGTTTCCTAACAAATACTTGTTTTATGTACAGAAGAGATATGGCTTCTCTCACACATTGATCATTTCCTGATCAAAGCCAAGCACCCTGAAACACCTAACCATTTTTTTCCCTTGCAGAATGATGCACTACACAAACAACACTCCACAGGCTTTTATTCAGTGATGCTGGAGAGTTAATCTAGTGGAAAACATTCAATAATAATAATTATAATGTTTAGATTTTAATAAGTGTTTTTCATTGCTAAATCTGAAAGACACTTTACAAAGACTATCAGAATCATTGCTCCCACTCCACAGGCAAGAGAACTGAGGCACAGAGATACCACAGAAAACTCCTGTGATGATCCAAGTCTAGGGGTTGAACCTACAGTCTCCACAAGTCCATTTTAGTGTTGTAGCCACTGTGGGATCTTGGCTTCTGCAGGGAAAGCTCCATGCCCTGCATGGAGTAGTGGTTTCCTTATTCAATGCGGAAGACAGGGCTGAACTAGCCTGGATGGATTTGGTATTTCCAATGTTTGGATTGGCAAACCCTTCCCTCCACCAAGAGATACCCAGTTCCTGCCAGTACCCAGGGGAAAGGAGGGCAGGGCTGGAATGCTCCTGCTCATTGCCCTCTGCTGCCCTCAGCCAGCAAGCAATCACCCTGAAGATGATTTCTGTGGCTTTTCCCATTTTGTGCTTCACCTTTGGTAACGTAAAGGCTTCTGACTTGGAGGGCTGGGGAAAGGTCACCAAATACCACATTGGCCGTGAAAGATGAGAGATCTTTAGGTTGTTTGTGATCACAGGTGTGTGGCACCCTCAGGTGCTGTTCAAGGGCACAGAGGAGCACCTACCTTTGAAAACTGGGCAGATTTTCCACACAGTGGCAGCCCCTTCTCGGTTATATTGTCCCAGTGCTAATTCCATATAGAACAGGGGCATTCCAGCAATGATTAAGAAGAGGATGTAGGGAATAAGAAAAGCACCTGAAAAGACAGTAAAGAGACATTGTAGTCTTTGTATTGGTTGCATTTTTCTTTGTTGCTTACTTTACCGGCTACAGACAAAACCACTGCTTTTGGGAAATAGAAAAGAAGCATCAGGAAGGAAGAACTCATGTATTCACATCCCTTTTCTGTATTTTTTAAAGGTCTCAGAGACAGAATCCCTGAAAAAACTATAGGCCATAACTCCTATTTTCCCTTAATGCTTCCCCTCTGCTTTTTGACTTTAAAGAGAAAAAAACTGTCCCTGAAAATTAATGCCTAATTGAAGAAGAAAAAAAAGCTGAACACACTTTGTAACTGAACGGGAAAGGGACTAATGAAAAATTTTGGGTTTTTGTTTTAGTGTAGTATTTTCAGAAGAGAACACAGAACCAGCAACAGAAGAGAAAAATGTGAAAACCCATAAATTCAGCTTAAATCACAGTGTGAAGTGTCTGCAGGAACCTCTGGCTTGAAAATTAATTACTACTGGTTAATTATAAAGAATTTGAACTTCCATGACACCTTTTGGATTTTGCTGTAATAAATTCCCTTATTCTTATGGAATGGGTTAGACAACACACCCCTTTCCAACCTAGGGATGCTCATGGCCATTCCTGTGGAGAATGTGGAGGTTCCTGCTAAGCCCCAGAACTGCATCTTGATATTGCAGCAGGACAATGCTGGGTCTGCTGGCACCTTCCTGGAACACTGCACAAGGCTGAGCATTCTCCTGTGAGTTTGTACTGTCACTGAGAAGCTGTCACCTTTGGAAAAATCCTGGTGTGTCAGCTACTGTAGCATAAAAAGTATTGCCAAATGAAATACAGAATACCTAATGTAGAAACTACCTGAAATTTCTTAGCTGTTTTATATGATCCAGGTCACAGAGAGAAGATTACCCCTGTGCATGGCTACATGTGATGCTATAAAGGAATTATAGCTGGTGTCATGTTTAATAATTGTGGGCTCTGGCAGTTCTCTGCTTTGTGGTACATGCAAAGGGTAGCTTTTATTATATTGCACAGCTTGCTTGGTCAAGAAGTGTTCAATTAATATTAAACTTGCCTGTATTAAAAACATTATTGGATTGCTTTAAGAACTGGAGAGGTGACAGAGTAATTACATAGACTGAATAAATGACTAATATCCTTAGGAGTTACCTTTGAAAAGGAAACTAGATTGTGAATATCATGGTTCAATTTTTCAGCAAAAGGAAAAACAACAGTAGCCTGACTATTTCTCCTAATAGCAAGAAGTACAAACCTTTGCAAACCTTTAAAATCTGTTGTGCTTGTCTAGTAATTTGAAATTTTCCTTTGTAAAAGGAAGTAAGTTTGCATTGCTCCTCAATTTATACACTTACAGGAGGTAAAAAGCTTAAAGCATGACTGTAGCTTTTTAAAACATGCCAGTAAGCAGAATCAATTACATGTTTAAACAGTATGTTTGAACATACTTTGAAACATAAGTTTGAAAAGCACATTGTTATTGAACAGTTGTTTCTTTTCCTTTTGAGCTTGCTTTTCACAGATATTACTGGTGTCAGTTGCCTTTCATGACTGCTTAAAAAGAGAATTTTGACTATATACTGGGGAATAGAATGGAAAAACAAACTCTGCTCTCTTAGTCATACCACCAATCTACTTCTAAAAGTAACGTGCTGTAACATAATGGTAAGGACAATGTATTCAGCATTCAGTCATAAGTTTAGTCATTTGAAAGCTGAAACCTTGCAGTGAAACCGAGACAAGGTATATCAACAGAAAGAAAAAATAGCTTAAACCTTTGGGAATGCATATTAAAAATTGAAATATATTGGTTGTATCACTTTGGGGGCAAGAATCTTCTTCATGATGGAGTGTGATATAAAGGCTACTTGCGTTTGCATAAGAAACTGCAGTACCAATGATACAAGTTTTGGTACTATTTTAGTGTTGTTTATAATCTGTTTTCTATGATTGCCATGTTGAACTGTTATATATTTGAATACTGTACAGAAAAAAAATATTGTATTGAACAGATACTTAATATCCTGCAGTTCTGAGATCTGTTCAACGTTGAAACACACTCAGCAAAATCAGTCTGGGATACTACATATTGCTTTCACTCTATCTAGTATCTGGAAAAATTATTTTAGGTGGTTTTACTGTCAGATTTCCTGCAAGTGAGCTTTTGAAGTGCCATACTTGTCTTGCTTTGATCGTATTACAGTGTGTGGAGCTGACTCACAAACCTGGCTTGCATTTGGGAGGTATGGAGTTCGCCAGGAGTGATGTTTGATTAATGTCATAAGACTGTGGAAAGCATGATGCCTGTTCAGGGCAATCTGTATTGGAGAAGATTAATCCCGGAGATGTGTAGTGGACACATGTATTAAATGCGAGTTTAAAACACGCAGTTTTTAGGTATGACTAATAGCAAGATGAACTGTGAAGTGTACTGTACTTAGGCACACTTGCTGAAGTGTCATCTCTTTGGCTGCGAGTCATTCCAGGCTCTAGTTAAAGGAGGTTTCTTTCTTATTTTTCTTCCCCCGCCCTGCCCCCGCAAGGGATTAATAAGGTGTGGTGTAATTTTCATCAAAGAGCAGTTACACAGTATGGCAGGGTTTCGTAGCTGGGTTACTTTTCAGGTGCTAAGTGATTGAAGTATTTTGAAATTGAGATAAATACCAAAGTAAGGGTGCTTAGTCATATTAAGTTTGACTTAATGTTTTGGAGTCTTCTGGAAACTTCTTGTTTAGCAGCTTCTGGTTAGGTAAAAAATAACAAAAGGTCCGGTGCTTTTGTAAGTATCTTTATGTTTGCTCTTGCTTTCCTTGCTGATATTGAGAATCAATTTTCATGGTGTTCGCTCAACCCTTTCTGGGATCAAGGCCCCTTCAAAGAAAAATAAATGATGGTCAAACTATCATTCAAATTTCCACATGAAATAGATATAGAATAGAATGGTCTGCAAGTGGTTGTAACCAGCCTGTGTGTGAGAGCTGACCAATGTCACTCTGGGCTTACACAGGGGCTCCATCTTAGGGCTATGTAGGAGCAGTGTCCCATGAACAAGAGGTGTTTGGAAGTTCTTACAGTCCTGTTTGTGTGATGTTCTGTGGGAAGAGGCAAAGCAATCCTTGCTTTAGATCCTGTGGTGTGAATTGAAGCACCAGCCCTGCAGGAGCATTGCTCTTGATGCCTACCGTGTCTAGGGAATCAGAGTGTGTCAGGAAGGTGGCACGACGTGTCACTCCTGCCTGTGCCACTGGCCACAGAAACTGCTGTGCTTTACTTGCATGAATCCAGTGTCACATTTGGACAGGCCAGACAGCTGAACTCCTAGGAAGCAGAGCTTGGCTAACATTTCAGACAAGGCTGCCAAGACCTACCTACCTCAGCGAGCTGCGGGAGCGCAATCTGTGCGATCGCTGCTCTGGCAGTAACGCGCTGATGGCACTCCAGGGGATTCCACTCCCCCTCGGTGTGAGCATGCAGCTGCATCCCACAAGGCAACACTAGTTTCAGCAATCCCTAATGGTTCCTAATTTCCCTCTACAGCTAAAAAGCTGAAGTCATTAACATCAGTAATAGAGCTCAGGCTCTATTACAAGAGCCATACTTGACTCTCTACTGAGTCACATGCAGCTCAAGAGCCACAGGTTGGCCTGAGACTGCTGGGAACTGCTGCATCTCTCTCCTGACAGATTTCGCAAGATCCATACATGTCCCTTTAAGGTACCAGTGCAAATATGAGGTTAAGACAGCCTTATGTCTTATGCAAAATTAGGTTATGTCAAACCCTCAGCTTCTACAAGAACCATCTATGTGAAACTTCAAGTGGAAACTTACACAGATTTTTTTTGAAAAACTATTACATTTAATTAATGAAGGACAAAATACAAGACAGATTTTGTATTCCTGTGTTCAAACTATTCCTGTGTTCACCAAAACAACTTCTTAATTTTGCAATACCAGAATCCACATGGAGTGTTTCCTCTCTTTGTCAGCATTCCCAGCGTCCTAAGGAGTGGGAAGCAAAAGCTCTAAATATTCTTCTCAGTCGTACCAGGAGGTCTCATCTCACTTTTAAATCCCAGAAAGAAAAAAGCATTAGTTAACTAATGGCTGAAAAAAGATAATTTAAAGAGCTGTGGTTATCTTCAAAGGATTTTTGATGCACATACAAGAAGTAGGCCAGGACAGGGGTAGTTGAAACAATTTTGAACTCTTTGTGTTTGTTAGCCTTCTGCATTTGTTACCATGGTTATTTCTAGTCAAAATGTTATACTGGCAGGGGTGTCTGCTAAAACAACAAACTTTGAGCAAATATTCCAGTGTATTTTCCAATAGGAGTGCTTCCAGTATTTGTGCAGGAAAAGTCTAAAAGCAGAGACCTCCCAATTGGTGAACTGAAATACAAGCTAATATCTCTATTAGCATTGATCAATACTGGTTTTTTTAGGGTTTTTTCATTCAGAATAAATAGTACACCAAACAATATAAACAAACATTTGATAGAATGTAGTACATTTGCTTGGACAACAAGGAAAATGAGTGGAAACTCTGATCTATGCAGACTCTTGTGAATGAAAACCGAAATCACTGATGCAGAGTGCTTGAAATCTAGGTTGTACAAGATCACCATGGGTAGAACACAAGATAATTGGAAAGGCAGGTGTTTCTAGTACATGGATGTTATCTGGCTCTTCAGCAGACAGGCCACCAAGCCTGCACAGCCTCCAAGGGCACCTCTGAAGGAGGGGAGCTGGAGCCTGCTGCTGACAGCTGGGAAGAAGGGGTGAGAGACTAAGACCTTACTGACCTGAGATTAAAAGCAATGAGGGTCTGTGTGGCACAGCAAAGAGAAGTCAGAGCTACAAAGAAGCATGATGGAACCTCAGGTCAAAGACAAGATGATGATGATAAGAGCAGCTGTATGATGATGTTGACAGCAGCTAGCAAGAGATTTTAGTTGTAAAAAATAACACTTTTCTGCAAAACAGATCGCATGACATACTATAAAAACTGCAGCAGCACTTTACACATGTAAAATTCTCCAAGTATACAATAAAATCTTCCAAGCACGCAACATTTTAAAATAGAAACTATTTCTAAATCATAAAACCAATGGATCTATACCATAGTGAGTAGCATGTTTCTCTTGAAGCTTTTACATTTAGCTACTCCCTTTAACAAACCGTTGCTAGATTTGAACTTATTTATATTACTACTCTCAATTTGGGCTCAGAGCCTTCAGTTTTTTCAGAATTGCAATGTTAACAGCATTCCTTTCACTCAAAAGAAAGTGAAAACAAATAGTTTCCAGAAATGGTTCAGTGCTGTTGGCTGAGGCCAACTGAAGCCTGCATTTTTTGTCTTGAGCTGTTAACCTGCTACTGTCTTACAATCACTTGAAGTAACTTGAAGTGCAGTGTATTTATAAGCTGGTCACTGATTAGTAACAGAAAGGGTTACCTAGGCCCTCCCCACGCAAATCCAATCATCATTTTGCCTTTTGTTACAAGAGTCATGAGCTAAAGGAACCCATTAGTAGCTATTTTGAACAAATTAATGAGAGTTAAAAATATCCAGCCACTCAGAGCAGCATGATTCATTCATAAATAACAGCCAAGTCATTGGCCAAGGTCCTATTTACATAAATTAATGAAACTATCACATTTACAACAATGTGTAGTTTAAAGATAATTGCAGGCACATACAAGAACAAGACCCTGGCCTGTGTTGGTAGGTAGGAAATTAAAGAATAAATGAAGAGACATGGTGGGTATGAGGGAATATAAATCAGGTTGGTCCAAGATGGACAGTGTGGCAGTGGGAGCTCTGGAGATTTGCAGGGGCTTCCTGCTGCTGACCTTCACAACACTCACTGTGGCTGCCTTAAGAAAGGAATAGTTCCCATCACTGGCCACAAGTGTGACCATAGAAAGTCCAAAGATCTCCTTTATGGGTTGCAGTGATAGCTTTTAACATTGTGCCTCTGGTACTATTGGAGTTGGATCTTTTGTTTCTAGATCAATGCAATAAAGTGAGTTTTATGAGTTTGATAAGTAAATACTTGCAGTTTGTAACAATATGAAAGCCTAGCTACTAACATTCCTGCCCAAATCTATCATCTTGATTTTATGCTTTTTTCAACTGCCTGGCTGGTTTAAACAAGAAGGTGGAGAGTAAGTGAGCTGGACTGTGGAGCCAGCTTGTGGATTGTTCTGTTATTTATGCCATCCCTACTGCTAATGCTCAATAGGACAGGGGTTGTAGGAGTAGTAATATCCTGTCCTGGACAGATAACACTGTTGGAAACAAACCAGCAAACTTTATAGTTCACAAACACTTCAGAACGTCCTGGTCAGGGGAGATGTGTAGTACTGGACTACTGGGTCAGCATGCAGACGCCTCCCTGGAGAACACTGCTGCATCACAACAGACATGACTGGAAACTTGAGAGATATTAAATTAGGAGGGGAAAAAATACTATTCTGGCATTTAATTATTAGGAAAGTTCTATTCGTGTTTTTTCTCCAACCTCGCAATAATTAGGGGTGACACGAGGATATATCCACCTGCAATTGCATATCAACAAAACCACCCAGGTAAGGTGTAGGCTGTACTTCAGATGTACAAGAGCAAGGTGCCTGTCAAAATGTACCCTCATTTATTGGTGGCAGAACATCCATGGCTAAAAATATTTTTGAATGAAGACATTAGAAGGTATTTTCTGTGAGCTTGTGGATCAAGATAAGCAGGTTTTCCTAGATTCCAGCACTAGATCCACAACAGCATAACATCATGTGGTAAGTTTTCCTTGAACTTAAGTACTATAAAGATATTTTCTGTGATATACGGAACATCATCATGTACACAAAAGGAAATACGACTTTATCAGCTTAGCTGTCTCTTCAATGTAGGGAAAGTTGGTGCCAGGGAGATTTTGGCAACTACAGCTCTACTCTGGTTCAGATATAGACTGTTAGTCATAGTTCTCTCATCTTCTCAGAGAACTTGTATGTTCATTTGTGTTGGGTTTTCTTTTCCTCAGTCAGCTGTAAACTAAAATGAATGTTTTCAAAATTCATGGATTAATCTGATTTTGATGCCAGAATGGCTTGTGAGATACTTTGATTTAACTTGCTGTCTAGCACAGACCAGATTTTCAGACAGAAAAACCTACAAACCTGATTGGAAGATATTAAACACATCCTTTGCTATTTGGTTGTTTTGTTTTGGAGGTTTTTTTGGTGTTGTTTTAGTTTGGATTTAATTTGTTTTGTTTGTGTTTTGCTTTTGACTCAAGTGTTTCAGCTTTTTTT
>VWYP01033145.1:224516-287363 GCA_013400435.1 Pycnonotus jocosus | reverse complement strand
TTTTTTTTTTTTTTTTTTTTACAATCTATAGAGACTGAATGAACTAAACTAATTAATTACAGTGCAATAGTGATACCTGCTTTTCTGTCTGAAATTGCCACCCTGAGGTATTTCGTGGTGTAGTATGTTCATGCACTGGCAGGTTGAAGAGCTGTGTAGACACTTCTGGTACCTACATTAAGTTACAACACCCTCTTTCTGAGCTGTGCTTTTAACATGTCAGGAACGCCAACTTTATATCCCTGAAATGTTTTTCCACCTTAATAAAAAAGAGCCTGGGATGAATCCTCTGGAGTTGAGCCCCTCGTTTAGGCAGCATTGGTCCTTGCTTTCTACTCTGCTGATCAGAGCCACAGCAGTCCTACAGAGCAAGGCAAGTTGTGTGAAATGTGCTTTGTGCTGTGCATGGAGCAGGGCAGTTCCTGGTTCTCAGCAAGCTGGGATGGAGGGTGTTGCTCTTAAAGACTGCTTTTCTTTTGCACATCGTCAAAATAAAAACCAGCCTGCAGCCTCCAAGTTAAGCACCCTCTGGGGAGGATGCAGTACCCGTTTTAGGCAGCATGAGATTCATAACTGTGCCAGGGTAAAACAAAGTGCCCAAGACATCTTAAATCAGCTCCAGACAAGTGCCAAGCAGCTTTCAAGAGGATTAATGTACAAACCAATAGGAGGTAAATGCCTTCAAATTCTGCTAAAGAAGAAGCAAGCACAACAATCTGTGGTTCTCTTTAAAACTTGCCTTACGCCATTTAGTGACTAATCCAATTCTAAGTTGTAACTTCAACTTTTGGACTCAAAGACTAAAGCAAAACATTCCTTTTCCTTCCCATCTTTATTAGAGATTTATTTTTATAAAGTCTAATACTTTTTGTATCTCTTAATCTTTATAAATTCTTGCTTAACAGAATCCCCTAGATTCTTCCTCTCAGTAAAGAGTTAGTTCTATTACAGAAGTGTGAGACAGTCAACATTCCTATCTATAAAAATTTTAGTAAATCTAACCTTTATCCTCAGTCATTAGAAATGAAGCCTTCACTTCATAGTGATGCCACTAAAGGAAGCAGAGAACTGTAAACCATATATAATGCAGGCTTAAACAGGGCTTTAAAGCAAAAGACAAAAAGTTACATACCCTATTAAGCCATTCTCCATGTTTTCTTAAAACCCACTATGTGCATTTTCTGATATTTCTTAGACACGCTTTCTAAATTACAAAGCACACATATCAGACATATTTGAAATGAATAGTATGTAATTGAGCAATAAAGAATATTTTCTTATAGAAGACAAATGTTGCATCATTTTAATTTATTTGTAAACTTTAATGGCTGTGTGTGGTACTATTAACAATGATATTGGCAAATTTACCATTACAGTCATGACTACTATTTGCATAATTGCCTAGAAAAATTGAAAATCCTGTGCTCTTATCAAAGATTATAGTTACTACTGGATTGTGCTAATATTTTGGAAGGCCTGGGCAATGGTATTTTCTAAGTGGATGTGGCTTCTTTACTTTGTACCTTTCTGTTTGCAACAAACACAGGAATTTCACAAAAGCGTTCTTTACAGAAAACTTTTCCTTTTGGGAAAAATCTATATTTGGCACAGGGTAGTGCTGGTGCCATTCTGTGTGCCAGCCATTAGGTGGAGTCTCTGAGAATTTGGGCATTGTGAGAACAAAATGGAACTTCTCAGTATCATCCCTCCTGCAGCAGGAGGACTGTAAGAACTTCTTCTCTTGACATCATTGAAAGAGTAAACTGAGTCTTATTTAGACCAGCATGAAATCACAACAATGCTGCACAAGTCTACCTGTACTGGCTAGCAGGATCCTTCCTTCATTTTCCATCCTCCAACTACTCAGCTTCTTCTGTGGGAATGAATAAGACAAAAGTTTTTCTTTAAGTTTGCAACTTGAGCCTTATGTTTGTTCTTAGTGGGCTGTTTTCCTGATAGGCTTCAAGCAATGCCATTTTCCCCTCAGCCCAAGCTGTCCAGTACGTGCTTTGTCACTGCCATTCTGCACAGGGCCTCCTAGCTTGAAATGCTATGGAAGGATGTGAAAATTACCCCAGGGCCCATCATAGCTCCCTGCCAAGATGAAGCAGAGGACTATTAACAGTTTGAAGCAAAATCCTTCTTGTTTCATCACAGTGCAAACTTTTGCTTGGGCAGATTGTGGGGCAGTTTTGTTCCCTGATTACTGAGACCTTATGATAAATTAGTGTGGTTGAGTCTGGTGTTTTCAACTTATCATACAGTGGGGTTTTTTAATTTTATTTTATTCCTAAGCAGCTTTAAACATAATACATCATGACTGTAAAACAGTATTTAGAAAGAAAGATGTAGGTGATCTTGAAGATCTGAAAATCTCTTAATTTAGGGTCAAACACGGTGATTTTGTCATCAGCTTCTGTATGAGTCAAGGGAGGATTAACTGGCTGTTTAGGAGGAGCCTGGTAACTGGTTTGTGCCTCTTTCTTTTAGGGTAGAGTCAAGAGAGTAATTTATGCCAGAGTAACTGTATTCTTACAGCCACCAATTTCAAAAGTTCAAAAACCATGAAGTAGGCCTCAGAATACTTTAAAATGCATGATCTTCTACTACAATCCTTTTATTTGCCTGCTTGCTTTTAGTTTTGAATTTATTTTGTACTTTCCCAGCTTTTCTTTTCAGCCTTGAAAGTTAGAAAGAAATTCTTGCCTGATCATTTCTCCCTAAGAAACTGTGAGAGTAAAAGGCACTTCTTAAAATAGTACTTTTTTTTTTTTTATTGCTTGAGCCCAGCATAGGAGAGTGCTGAGGTCATAGTCTAACTCTCACAGAGTAAATCTATTTTGTGTAATAATCATCATAGTTTATGTAATCCTGACAGTTTGCTTTTTAGGTAAAGCACTGAGCTATTGTACTGAGTGAAGATCAGTTACTACTCAGTGGAAATCTTCTGTATCAGTTTAGTTTGAATAGTTTTTTATTACTTTACTCTGTTTTCCTTCTCACATTATTCTTAGTCTGGAAATTCTGTCTACTTAGGAGTCCTTAAGAGAGAGAGATGTCTGTTATTTGGGTTTAAATCCTGGCTCTGGTGACGTCAATGGAAAAAAATCACCCATTGACTTCAGCTGGGTCAGGATTTCTCCCCTGTGGTTTACGAATCTATTGATTTTAACTAAGGCTGCAGAGCCATACATACATGAGAAACAAACTGCAAAAAAAGAAACAAATGATCAAACTCTTCCCCAAAACAAAGCCCTGGACTGTCTTTGATCTCACCAACACCTGTCCCATAATCCCATTTACACATCTGAATTTCTCTTCTGAAAGGAGACAAAGCACTGCACAGCACAAACTCTTCCTTAGTTTTGTGATAAAATGTAGAGCTAAAATGCTTTTGTACAGCTCTAATCTCCCCTCAGTTTGAGGGCATGAGCTTGGGAGCTTTCTTCAAGCATCAGCCTTAGTGCACATCAGAACAGACACAGCCCTGCATGCTGATGAACAGTCATGTACCAGGCAGACTTCTGAGGGTGCCTTCTAAGCTGTGAGCTTGATGTTTTGGTAACATTTGGCCTTCAACTTTTGAACATCACAGTAAGTCCAATATACTTAATTGTGAAATTATTGTGTTGTGAAATAATGATTCCTCTGCCAAGAAGGAAAGATGCTGAGGCCTCCTGAAATGTGGGTTACATTAAGATTGAAGAGAAAAAAGAAATCTTTAAATTGTAGAATGTACCCATGAAAGTCTGTGTGGAGCATTTTTTTTTTCCAAAGGCAAATATTTTGAAGGTATTTGGAGCACCTTCTAAATTTAGGATTTGAGAAATTGTTTCCTCCTGTATCAGTCCTTGGGGGAATGGGTTGTATCTCCTCTCCTTTAAAAAAGGTGTGTTCAGTGCTAACCTCTCTTTATCAGTAGACTGTGTCATTGTGGCCATGCTGACAAGTGAGGTCCTACATGTGAGTCAGGCACCACTAAAAGCTGCCCCTCCTATAACATCCTAATAAATAAAATAAAGTGGGAAATACAAGAATGGTCTGCTTGGGAACGATCTTTGTTATTATTGTATTTAAAAGTAATGAGCCACCATGAAATTCTTTTTTCCTATAAATGTTGTGACATTGATTAGCAGGTTGGGATCTCCCAGGACCTGTGAGGATCTGCTGCTCCACCTTGTGGTCTGAAAAACGCTTCCCGTTATTCTACTCTGCACAGGGTGCTGTGCCAGAAAGAGTCCAGCCTCTTCCTCCTTTTTTATTAAACTGGAATTTGACTGGAATCAGTATCATACTTTCCCTTGAGATATGGATCTTAAAGGCAAGTAATGTGCTGTCACCTTTGGCATGCTTCAGGGTAGACACTGCAAGAGGTATTTCCTTACAGAAGAGAAAAGTAGAAATGAAGAGCACCTTACCCACATACCCACATAGTTCAGGAGGTGTAGACTAAATTAAAAATAGCTGACAAAAACCAAAATGCACAATACTCAGCTGCTTTTTTCAGTACATACACTGAGCCCAAGGAAACAGCGATTTGGATGGTCAATGAGGCAATTGAAGAGGGTTCATCCTTCCATGCTGCTGTTGGGCCAGAAAATCAGCTCATTCCCACAGTCCTGCAGTCTTCAGTAAAGATGAATGCTGTGCAATTGCCCAGCCACAGTCCTTCCCCTACACCACTGCCACAAAAGCTGTTTCTCAGACTAGCAAGAATGCTGTAGCAGGACAGGACACCCAGTGCTTGGAAATCATGCAGTAACTTTCTCCAGCTCTGAAATAAAGACTGCAAAGGAGTAAAACTCATCTGCTGTTGAGATGACAATTCCTGTATACTTCAGTGGGACATTATCAAACCAGTACTGCTCTTCTGATGCTAGGTTTGTTCTAGGGAAGCTTTTACGATAAAGCATTCCAAGAAAGACTTGATGTCTGTGTGTCTAACACCACCAGTCTGGGAGGGTTGGATCCTATTTTGGACACCTAGCACTCATTCTTAGACAATTATAATAGCCAACCTGTAGCAATCAGTTAATACCTACATTAAGAACACAGCTTCTGCAATCACTTGTGCTTTTGGAAGTGAGTGGTTGTGTTCATGAAGCTTTAAGGAGTAGGAGCACTAGAAAAATTACCATCTTCTATAAAAAGACTTCTTGTATAATAAGGGCACCTTGTCTTACTACATACCAGCACTCAGAATGCTCTTCATAAAAAAACGTTTATGGACTGGCAACAGACAACTGCCTGCCCAATCCTGCCTGAATTTTGCTTAGCAATATGTTATCACAGAACTCTGTTCACTGGAATGTTGGTGGTGTACTTGAGATGAATATGAGTGTAGAGAAGGACATGGCTTATGCAGCCAGACCTCCCTGCTGACAGTTTCTGCTTCTGAATTGTAGACCCTGGTTCCCAAAGTGCTGCTCTATGCTGTCACCTTTGTCATGCTTCAGGAAAGATTGCAAAATTTGTTTGAATAGAGAATAGGGGAAAAGAGAAGGAAGAATGAAAATGTACTGTTTTCCTTCCATGCCTCTCACCTCCTTTTCCCTTCTTTATGGATTAAAAGTTTCAAAAACTCTGTGGCTAAAGTTAAGTCTATACAGAAGTTAAGATGCTGAATTATACTACAGTTACCCAGAATTTCTGTGAGAAAAGGAATTATTCAACTGTACTGGGGATCCAGGCACTTTTGATGCTGATTTCCTGAAGGATTCAGATATCCATCTTTAGGAAAACAAATTCTGAACATCAATAAAGTCTTGCATTTGAAACTATTCTGACTTGGCACCAGTATATAAGATCTGCACAATTAGGATGCATTTCTAAACTCTCACTAAAGCTGTATGTTCCTCCTGATCTTATGTGTAAGTTGTTGTATTAATATTCTGTTTCATATTGGTCTAAGCATGGGGAAGAAGTATCTGTCTGGAAATAATATCTTTAGACTGCTGGAGCTGTATTCACATATTCACTGAACTGACAGACAGGTTTGTGGTATTTTGCCTAAAAATGAAAGAGAAATTCTGCCCCCAAACCATGTAGACCATGTCTCAGTCTCTTTAGAGATATTTTAGTTTCTTCAGCAAAGAAGAGCTCTTGGCTGCTACACTCCTAACCTGGCCTTTCTATTTTCCATTGCTCCCAGAGCTAGAGACAATGTGAGTGAGAAGGAAACACACGAGGCTCACGTGCCTGCTACGTCAGCTTGAGTGAGTATCCGAACCCAGGACCCCATGTCAAACCATAAAAAAGTCCTGTATTTGTTTCAGGAGGAGTTCTTATGAGCTTTGAAGGCTCCCTAATGTGACTTGCAGAATTTACTTGTGCAGGAATGGTTTAGTAGGGATATTTCAGTACTTCTGTTCCTTGGCAGAATTTAGAAGGGTGTACAGGAATGAAGAGGGCTTGGTGGGGGGAGGAAGAGGATGGGAAGATCTTAAGCAGAGATTTCAAGTTTTCAAAAACAAAACTAAGTTTAGTTCCTGAAGTCTTTTCTGCCTCTTAGTTTAGAATAAAGTACTTCAAGTGGTAATCAAAATAGGCATCCACCATACTTGGAAAGATGTATCTTTGCTTTTCTCAGCTGTTCCACACCAGCTCTTTTATTGTCAGTAAAGCTGGAAAATCAGTTTTGGTAATTGATTGGAGCTCACTTTAGATCAGTTCTCAATACTTGTCCAGCCACAGGATGGTCCTCTTAAGGTGTAACATCAAGCTAAATTATATGTATCTCATCTAGAAACTTTCTATGGTGTATCTCTAGACTTTTGTAAATTTGTCAAGCCAAGAGTTGCTAGAATTGTTCAGGGATAAATAACATTTCTGCACAGGCAACTATTCAGCTGAGGGTCTATGTAGTGTATACTTATACACTATTTCACGGTATTATACCTCAGAGTCAGAAACAAGAAGTTCACAAGATTTGGGTGAGAGATTCAATTCCTCCCTCTCAGCTATTCTTAATACTCCCTATGTAGTGAATGATGTAGGTGTATGATGCAGTAACTTATAACCCTGCAGAAATTCCTGTTCTGAGGATTTATTTTGTGGGGCCAACAAGATGTAGAGCAGAACAGGGAATTTCAGAGAAGCAGCTGGCAACTGGCATGTGAGCTCCAGTGCTGAAGAGCCTGGGTGAATCCATGCCCTGCATGCACCAGGTGATTAGTGGCTGATCAAGCAAGGGAAAGAGAATGGATGGAGTGGGAAAGGGAAAATAGCATCTGTGAGCTGGACACTGACTCTGGATCTGGGAAAGGAGGTACTGCCACACCATACAACTGAGCATTGTCCCTAATGTCACACTATGGCTGAGAGCCCAGAGCTCATAGCCAGAGTGAAGAGATCAGCATAACAGTATAATCTGTCTGAGGTCAGTGGTTTGATGTGCTAATGAGAATTGAAAACCCCTTTTTAGGAAACCAAAATCACTAGATTTGCATCTGAGCTTTGATTGACTGATGAGTCAAACTCTTGGCGTAGGCTTTGCAGTGAGATTACTTCAAAGTTCATTTATTATTATCATCATCTATGCTATTTTGAAATACAAACTCTGATATTGTAAGGCAAAGGTCATCCACCTTCCAACTGTAAAGCACCAGGTTATATTCTGCCCCAAAATAGTGATTAAATTTGGTGGCAGACACTTTGCAGAACTGAGGAGGCAGAGTGTAGTAGAAAGGCAAGGTGATGCTGTCAGCACCACTGTTTGCTCTCAGTGAAGTGGTGCAGTGTCCAGGCTCCCAGTTCCATGGGAGGTGACAGCTCCACCGTGTCCTTCTCCATGCTGTGTGACAGCTCTGGGCTCCTGACTTTGTGCTGAGCCTGTTCAGGGATATTTGGATCTGGTTTATGCTGTCTTTTGTACCTGCTGTGGATTGCTCAGTCCTGCATTACAGCTCATGGAACTATGACTAGGACAGGGAGCATTTGGATAAATTGTAAGATGCTTCTGAAGTGTATTGATTGCTGGCAAACTGTTTGTTGAAGCAAACAATTTCTTCTGGCAATCCTGTTGTCTAAAAACACTTTAAAATAATGCTGCAGGGGAGATTTAAAGTGTGCATTATGATAGCTAGAGTAATGTTAAAACATTTATCTGCTGCTGTTCTTAAATTCATTAAAAACTTAATCTGATTCTTATGATACAGTAAGTCTCCAGTGACTAATCCGACAATTACATGCTTCCTAATGAGCAGGCTGAACATGAGTGACCTTGCAAATACTTTGGCTCACAAAAGAAGTACTTCATGTTGGTAAATTCCTTTTCCTCAAATTTTAGTGGGAAATATTAATTCTGCCTATGACTATGCAGGAACAGGAAAAAAAATGAACATTATTACTGAAAGTGTCTTGTACAAAAACTACAATAGCTTGTTAACTAAGACTGAGCATCATCCTCCCCCACTGTGAGCACTTCAGTTAATCATAGTAGGCATTACTCAACTTCATTTGGCATCAGTAAAATTTCAGATGTAATCTAAATATCATGATAAATCTTTCCCTAATTTGATGAGAGTATAATATTAATAGTAGTCTTCTTCTTTAATTCACCATAGCCTCTTGAAGAGCTGGGAAGCAATTAAAATATTGGTTGTGCTATAAAGAATTCTTTGGAGTACATTGATGTTGACCATTACAGAGAGTTATACAGCTAGGGAATCTTTTTTGTAAAAATAATTTAAAAAGAAAAAAAAAAAAGAAAAAGAAGTGGCCTTGCCAGAAGTGTTGTAGTGAGGCTGTAGCTCTTGTAAGATTAGCCAGTAGAAATTACCCTAGTTGATGATTTCTCCAGTGACAAGCCCTGCTCCTTTGCAACTCTCACAAATGCACTGCACAAAAAATATTCCATCTGCTGCAAACAGTGTTTTTCCTCTGTGTTATGAGCAGCAGTCAAATACATGTAAGTTGTGGTCTTTTTTGATCAGCTGGACTGACAAGGTAATGTTTGAGAGTTCCCCCTCTTGGAGTGTTGCCATATCTACTTAGTGGGAGCCTGTAGATTTTTCCCATCTGTACAGAGCCTACCCTATCACCTAATAAATACTTTAGAGCACACAGTGGACATATCCTACTTCCAAGAAGTCAGTGAGGGCAAGAACACCTCCAGTCTGTTCATCCCAAACTGTCCTGTAAGCTTTCTGTGGCACGTTTCATGTTACAGTACAGCCACTGGACCTGTCTCTGCCCTTGTAAGGCAGACAAGTCCTATGAAAGTAGGTAACTGATAGAGAAAAATAAATGCTCTAGATTTTTAGAACTTACTAAAGACTGGGGAATTTTTTAACAGCAGAAGAATGATTCCAAAAATTACGGTTGTTTACAGAAGGGTTACATTCTGCCATCTATCTTTGTGCAGAAGTCCCATTGGGGTCTCTCAGCAGGCTACTCCCAAAACACAGATGTTTCTGGCTATTCATTCAGTATTTTAGTTCTGCTGGATGCTTCTTACTCTCTAGCTTTTTGTTACTGGGAGCTTGTTAAAATATAAATGTTTCTTTTTGTTGCCACCACCAGTGCTGTCTCCGAAGTTACTTAACAAAAAAAGTCTGTGTAGCTGCCACTGGGTGGTGTATGCCTTGTGTAAGTAAAACTCACTAAAGTAAACTATCAGAGTTTTGTATAAGTGGAACTTCCAGATCTATCTCAAAAGTCTCCATGTTTGTTTTTTTTTCTAGAAAATTTCCCTGGAGTTTATCAAAGAAAGAAACTCCAGGACTTGGCTAGTAAAAAGAAGGGGGTGTATATACATCCATGTCCTTGTAAAATTCAACTTTGAATGAGGGAATACAGTGTGTGTTTATATTTTCCTTCTCAGTTCTTGTAAGTTTCCATGCTTTCTTGAGAGCCACCTACTTTTACAGGCATGGAAAGGCCCTTAGTGTGTCTGCAGGCATCTTGAATTAATCACAGTTAGCTTTAGGACATAATCCATATGACAACCACCTAACTTTTTTTTTTTTTTTTTTTAACATGTAAAGGAGGATGCCATTTTCTACCACTTCCATGTCCTTATTGTTCAACTACTAAGAACATTTGTAGAACCTTTGTTGGTGTAGCTTTTGGTAGGATAGCAGAATTTCTTTTTGTTAGGTAGCACAAGCTCTGCTGACCCAGGACTTAGGGCACTGAAACATGCTTTGTCTCACAGAGTATTTTGTATCAATCAGCTGATAACATGTTCATAACCCACACTTTTGACTGTCCAAAGCCAGCTCCAGTTAAGTCACTGAGGCTGAGAAATTGCTGAGGCTTTCAGAATAAAGAGAAACTGCAGGAAGAAGAGGAAAAGAAACCTTTTACCTTCTACTGCTTTACTCAATGCATACCATCCAATTCAAGTTTAATATGTTCTGTTGGTTTCTTCTTTACCTAGCAGTTCCTTATAAATATCAAAAGGCAAACTGTAGAGCATCCTGTAAATTTTTTATAGGTTGAGTCTGAAGATGCTAGACTAGTATTAAAACAACTTTTGACTTCATCCCTTTAATTTGCTGAGCCCTCCAGAAAAACTACTAAGATAGTGAAATTAAGTTTTCTCCATGTCTATATCCACGTACCAACTTCTGCATGGGCATACACAGCAATTATATGAAACACATTGTGTTATCCTTTTGAGGCAGCAAAAGTTAAATTAGTGCTAGAAGTTCCCTCATGCAATAGCAGTGGTGAGGAGAGGGAGGGGAAGGGAAGATATTTAAGAATATCCACGATTTATGACTGGAAAGATCTCAACAAAATCCAATGATATCCCACAGCTCTGCCTGTTACCTTATGTTTTTTAGTCTTGCAGGAAAATTTATGCAAAAAGCAAACAAGGTCCAAACACAGTTTGAAAGAAAGATGAGACTGAGTTGGCTTGAAGCTCATTAAAGTGCTTTTAGAGCCTGAAACTCTTACAAGTTTACTTAAGTTACTCTTTCTACTGAATAAAACTAATATGTATGTCCAACATAAGAGGCAATGGACGGAAAAAATTTAAGATACCAGAGTGTTTGGTCTTTGTATCACTAAACAGTTCTTGGCCATTCTATAGACTTTGGTAGCAAAGGGCCTCTCTACCTTTGCTCATAGAGGTCTGATTTTACTTTGATGATATGGAAGAATTACTGCAAACTTTTCACTGAAATGTGCCTCTTGTAGCTGTTGGCATTCTCTTCACTGCCATTTGGAAGTATTTGACTCCAAAGATGCTCATGAAGACCCAGTTTTTTTTTCTAGCTGAACTGACATAAGATAATACATGGTAGCTAGACAAAATGCAAGAGTTGCAGACTGTTACCTTCTGTACCTGAGCTGGCAGTAAATTATGAAGGAAGCAGGTTAGGAAACTAAGTGACCCAAATTAGAATAGAAAAGAGTTCAGGCACTCTGGGTGTCACCTTGTGCAAAGTGAGATGGGGGAATAGATCTCTTTTCCTGGAAATTGCCAGATGATGTGGAGATGTGGCAATGGTGCATATGTCCTGAGTGGTATGAATGATGCTGCTGCCACACCTGCACCTGACACAGCAGGAGCGTGCTGCCTTCCTCAGCCACTGTGCTGCTGTACTGTGGATGGCTGGGACTATTTTTGGACATAACGAAATAAGGATGGAGGTTATTTTTCAGTACTAGCTGATTTCTTCAGTCTGTCTGGGTGGTGAGTGGAGAGGTTTTCTGACTCCTCTCAGAAGTTTTGGAGGTACCAAGCTCAACGGAGTGTTTCATTAACACCAGTATCCTATTAAGTTCCAAGGACAGGTATAATTCCATGTTATTTGATAGGGATTTCCCCGTTCATCCTGCATTCCTATTTTCACAGGAAGCAAATATTTTATGTTACAAGTGTGAACTATTAGCCTTTATCACCAGGCAACCACACTATCAGTATATACATACATAACTATGTTTCAGAACGTGCTTGCTCTGTCGGTTCTGTCTCGTTCACCGTTCACACACAGTTCTCCATCTGCCAGGCAGGGTCTGTTCCTTCCGTGTGTGATTTGAAAGCACCCCAGGCACCTGCCCGGCTTGCAGATGGTGTTACTCCATCACAGTCTGGAGCCACCACTGACAGCACAGTGTACTTCAGGGAGATGAAAGAGGAGGATGGAGTTCAGGTCTTACTGAAGACATGCCAGACAATCTGAGCCAACTATAGTTACTGTATGTAATTTTTTTTTGTTGATGGCATTGCCAAACTGTGCAGGAGGTGAGGTTTTGTTTGTAACAAGACTCCTACCTACTTTGGAGGAGGGGAGAACCCCCATACTGCAGAACCGAGGACAGAAATCACGATCCTACATTAAAACTGCCCTCACGAAACCTTTCAGTGGTCTGGCGCTAGCTCTTCTAGATGCTGTTTTTCTGCTTGAGTGTTTTTGGTTTGGCCTTTCTTTCCCCCCACCCTCCCGCTCTTGGTGCTATTTTTTGCGAACGAAAAAAATGTGTTAAGCAGCCTGGAGTGGCAGCAGAAGGCAAATACGCCTGTACTCAAAAACTAAGTTAAACTTCGAGGAGTGTGCGAGCAATCGCTCCCGGGAAGGGGCTGAGCGGTGCCGCGGGTGCTCTGGGGTCCCCGCTGCCCGGGAGGCACAGGAGGAGCGGGGAGCGCTGGGGAGCGCGGCGGTGCCGCCGCTTCTCCCTTCGCCACCCGGCTCCGCGCCCGGGCAGCGCGGGGCGAGCCCCGAATCCCGGCTTTCCCCAGAAACTCCGCCAAGAGGAGCAGGATGCCGCGGGTGGGGGCGTGGGGCCGGGGGAAAAAGACCTCGCAAGCGGTTCTCTTACCCCCTCCATTTTTGTAGCAGAGGTATGGAAATCGCCAGACGTTGGCCAGGTCCACGGCGAAGCCGATGACGGAGAGGAGGAAGTCGATCTTCTTGCCCCAGGTCTCCCTGTCCTGGGTGCCGTAGCGCTGCGCGGGGGCGGCGGGCAGGAGGCTGCTGCTGGTGTACTGCACCCCGTTGTGCTCCTTCACCAGGATCAGCTCCACGTCCTTCTTCGGCGGCGGCGGCGGCCCCGCGCGGTCCGGCAAGGGGGCCACCACCGACACTTTGCGCTCGGGCTGGACCTGTTTGTTCATCCTCGCCTTAAACATCCAGAGAGAGCGAGCTGAGGAGGGGGCGCGGGCGCGCAGACAACGGAAGTGCGCTTCCCGCTGGAGGCGACTCCGCGCTCAGCCCGGCGGTGTCAGCGCGGCGGGAGCGAGGCACGGCCGTAATAAGAGCCATGCAAATGAGGCGGGAGAGGGGGGNCAGCCCGGAGCCCGCACAGCCCGGAGCTTCGCACAGCCCGGAGCCCGCACAGCCCGGAGCCCGCACTGCCTGGAGCCCGCACAGCCCGGAGCCCCACACAGCCCGGAGCCCCGCACAGCCCGGAGCCCCGCACAGCCCGGAGTCCCGCACTGCCCCTGGTTCCCCGCCGAGTTACTCAAGTCGGCTCCGTCCTGCCGCAGACTACGGCGCGCTCGGAGCGGCTGCTTCCCGCCGGGCAAAACACGCATCCCTAGTGCAGCCGGCTAAAATTGCCGTGAGCAGGCAACAGGTAGAGCCTGCTCGGATTGCCCGCTTCCCTTTCTCGGCTGATCTCCCCTGTCCGCTAGTGTGGCTTTAGTTAAACGGCAGAAATTTTGGCTTTTGACATCAGAACCGGGTGGGATGCAGGGTCCATGGCAGAGCTGGACATTGCTAATGCTCCTGTGCCAGGGCTGATGGATGCCCAGCTTCTTTCATGGCAAGCGCAAGGCTGGTAGAATTCAGTTGTCAGGTTGAGGCATATGTGGGTCATTAGCTATTTGCTGCTATTCCAAATGGAACTGCTATTCCATGTCTTTTACGTGTAAAATGGGCAAAGAATTATCCGGCAGAACAGTGATTGGTGCCAGAAGTTGGCTAAATACAGCTGCAGAAAAGGGTTTTCAGGGACTCTTCTTGTTACAGCTGTGAATAGTAACTCTACATTCCATGTCACTTAAGGGAATAAAATTTGTCCACAAAATACAGAAAACAGCTTTCCCTCCCCAGTACTAGACAGCTTCCTTTCTTCCTGGCATCAGTGAGAGCAGGTCAAGTCACAGAGGATTCTCGAAGGTGTTGCAGCCTACCATAGTTATTTACTCTGCTAGGACTGATAAAACAGTATTACATATATTGTAATATGTAAAGAAGTGCTAGTCAGAATTCATAAAGAGTGCCAGATTTCTCTGCAAACTTGGACTGTGAAAAAGAACATCACCTCAGAGTTAAAGTTCATGTATTGGCATCCTCCCCATCTCTCTTCAGGCTACAGACTAAAAGATGCTAGCAAGACAGCTAGTGACAACATACAGATTTTCTGCCTTCACAAAACACGCTTGGTTCAAACTCTAACATCCAAGCTCTGACCTGAATCCTAAATCCTTCATTTGCATGAAGTATTTGAGCAGTGGCTATACTCTTCCAGGGCACTTAGGTGCTTAGACCATGCAGCTCATATATTCTCTTTTGGTTATTCTGTGATTTCCTGTCCCCATCCCTTTCCAACACACCAAAAAGACCTTTTCCTCTCCTTTTTGGCACTCCATGCCAGAGATGCTGTAGGTCTCTGTGACTATCCCGTGGTGTCCTGTGAGCAGTTTTTCCTGTGCAGTGCAGCCCATGGGATTGTGCTCCTACCACCCATCAGTCACTGCACCACCTGCCCCAAACACACCAAACACAAAACCTGTTCCATGCACTGCCCCCAGATATGCCCAGCTTGTCTAAGTGTGTCTGCACCCCCATTCTCCCACAGCAAATAAAGGACTCGCTCTGTTTCAGACATAAAGGCAGCCTCTGCTCTCAGCCACACAGCCCTGAAGGCATCTTATTGGCAAACTCACCAGACAGCACTGGGGGTGTCTCTGTCCCATTCCCTGGTACCTATGGGGAGGGGGAAGATGACTGAAGGGAGATTGCTCCTTCTCAGTTCCACCACTCAGGGACTGCAGTCTCTCTGGGAGCTGGAGATGTAGCCTTGCCAGTAAGGAGCTTTTTAAACCTGGTTCCCCTCTCTCCACGTGACTATTACTGCCTTAATGATCTGCACAGGCTTCCTATGCTAGACAGGAGCACTCCTGTATTCCTTCTGGAAAAATAAGGCCTTGCTCAGGAACACCCTTTTCCCCACAAGGTCTCAATTAGCTGAGCTTGATCAGATGTCTATGGTGGGAGGAATTTAGAAAGCCCCCACTCATTTCCTAAGAGAATTAAGTCACTCTGCTTATATATATATGTGTATATATATATATATATATATATATGTGCCTTTAGTTCTTGCATGGAAAGTGTGCACAATCTGGTTAATGTAATATCTGCTACACCCTCAAGGTAAGAAACTCCTCAATTGGATTTTATGAAAAAGTTGCTTAATCTTGAATCTGTCTGGATCTTGTTACGCTTAATGTAGCCTGACAGTGGGTAGAGTTGAAGTCAGAGAAGAGAATATTGTATTTAGAGGCCTCAGTGTGGCCAGACAACATGGCAGGGTGTTAGTGACATGCCACTGTTGGTTGTAATTTATTTCAGAAAATAGTCAGGTATTCCTAGGTTAGTAATCAATTATTCACATTCTTATCTGTCATTCCTTGCAATGTATGGGAGAATATCCTGTGTGCTGTAACAGTAAACTGAGGCTGTCACTCACACATTAGTGTCTAGGAAGGAAAAACCCCAGTGAACAATTCTGTGTGCGCTTTCAGAGCTGCATTTGCTGGGGGTGTGAAGGCTCACTGTGCTTGTTGGCAGCAGGGTTTGAATTCTCCAGTGCTGGCAGCACAGCCCTCTGCCACTGACACTACAGAGCTACAGGAGCTGCCTACAATCCTTCCTAAAAACCCAGGAACCTCTTTGGAGAAGGCTGGTATCAAACAGTGTTCAAATGTGCTGGAACTTGCACTTTACAGTTGGTGCATCTGTAAGAGTCTTGCTTCATGAAATGTCTGATACACTTGGTGCAAGAGCTTGGCAGCTGAGCCAAACAAAACAGTAACTGAGAGAGGATATAATTGTTTTATAAGTAAATTGAGGTAAATGTCACTGAGGAAAAAAACCCACCACTGTTTAAACCAAAGGAATCACAATAAATTTAGTGGGAAAATGAAAAGGGTTTTAAATATCAAAGCAGTGAATGCAATGGGAACTAAAGACTTGGGTTTTGGGATTTTTTTTAATGAGTAGATTTGTATGACAAAGTTGTTTCAGACTTGAGGACTTGGGACATCAGTTTCTTATTATAATCCAAGATACAATGGAAAGAGCAAAAGGGGCAATGGTTATATGCACCAAGTATTTAATTTCATGTCCTGGTACATCCACAGAAACTCATTCTGGCCTTAAGGCTCACCAGCACTGAAAGGCTAAACATTTTTCAAACAAAGTGCATAAGTTGAATGAAGTTAGGTTTGGTTATTCTGTAATAGAAGAAACTTGGGGAATAGCCAGTTGCTGCAGGAACTGGGAACAAATCCTTCTGACTAAATCAATGTTAAGAGGATTTCAGTGATAGGAACATGGCATTGGCAGGGGTGCCCATCTTTCTAGGTTAGCAGCTAAAGGATGCCATGCAATAGACTGTACTGGGCATCTTTTAATGACAGTAGATAAATCAGCTCCAGCTTCTGGGACTTTTAAGACTGGGTTGGGCAGGTTTGCTTCACAGTGCCTCTAAAATCACAATGCCATTCCAGATGTAATGTTTACTTAGTATTTAAAACATCCATGTTTTATTGTTAGCAGGCTGCTGTCATAGTGTCTCTTCCCTAGAGCTAAGGAAATGCATCTCTTTCACTGGGAAGGGCTTGTTTGGGTTGGTCCAACCCTGCCTTTTGACAGTGTCTGTCATGTTACAAGCTATCTTCAGACTGAACATAAATATTACAGACACACTGCACAGTATTTTGGTATTCTGTTCATGCAAGAATATCAAGTTCTAGGGGAAGACAAGGCTTCTCTCTCTTTCTCATGATAGCAGCTTTTGTAACTTCCTCATCAAATTGCTTGAGATTGTCCCAAGCACACAGCTCAAGGCTTGTTGTACCTGGGATCTGCTGTCTCTGGCATCAGATGACCTTCACAAGCCCATCAGTGTCACCCAAGCAAGCTATCCCATGGCATTTTTATCATTTTACAGTGTATAGAATATGTGTGTGTGGAGAGGACGACATTGAAATCCTGGAGTTTTATCGCTCGTAATTACACCTCATAATTTCCCCTTCTCTATAGGCACAACTTTTCCATCTCCCTTTGGCCCCTTCCCAGTTTACTAGCACCCAGTGTCTTTTAAAGACTTAAATCTGCTTTGGAACATTTCACACAGTAGTTAAGTTTCAGCTTCAGCATATTCTTTCTTCCTACCTGTTTTGGACCACTTTGCTGGTGCTTTAGCATCAGGCTCATTCTGTCTCAGAGATGGTTGTAGGAGAGAGATTTGCAAAGCTGTGTATAAGTGGGGTGGAAGTGGGAGCACTCCTAGTTTCAGTCTGACTGTGCAGGAGGTGCACTCCATGCTCCCCCCTTATCTTGGCTTGTGCAAGAGGGAAGTGGGTGCAGGGTCCAAAGGGTGCAAGGGTCCAAAAGGGAGCAAGGGCACACACTGACCTCCTCTCTGCTTTGAACAGTAGGAGAACCAGCACAGTTGGCTCTGCTGTACTCCTTCTTCTGGGTTCACCAGAGGAACTGTGTAATCTTTCATCTGTGTAATCTTTCTCTTTTCTGGTTGGAATAGACCTTTCTTGAGCAAAAATGGCCTAGATTTTAGATGAAGTCTTACCAACCTTTAGTGAAGTGGTAATAATTCCCAGGACTACCAGCCAAGATTTAAATGAGAAAGGGGATCTCACTTGCCTTTTTCACATCTGTACTAAGTGTTTGTCCACAGACAAGCTATAAATACCCAAGTCATTCTTCTCTGTCACTTATCTAATTCTTCAAGACCAGGCTTACCATTTTATTCAGTTTGCTTCCATCCTATCTCTATTATGCTAGGTTTCCTTTTTTTTTCCCTGTATGAGTCCCATTCTTCACTGATTAAATGCTGCCTGCCAACTTCATCATCTCCAAATTTCATTAGCAAATACAAACTTTTGGGTGCATATTATTAATGCAAATATTTAATAAGATCATTCCCACTAACAGATATTTCAAGATGGGTAATCTCACTCCAAGGCTGTAATTATCCTTATAGCACAACATAGTATTATATCCTCTTTAGTCAGTTCCTTTCCTGTCTTAACAATTCTACTTATCTCCATGTCTTCTGCTCAGACTAACAATTACAAATGTCATTGTAATAACTACTTTTGTGAAGTCGTGATAGATTAATATCTACCCCATTTTCCTTGCTTTTATAAAAGGCAGTTATGAGAAAAAGGTACCAGATTAATCTGTTTTCCTCTGGGAAGCTCACTTTGCATGTAGGAGTTTTCTGTGCTTCTACACCTGGGGGTAGAGTTCATGAAAAGTGTTTTAACTTGGGAACTCCGTGTGGTCATAGCATTATTTGCATCTGCTTAAACCATCATTTCTGTCATCTGCAGACCCTGAACAAGACATCTTGCTTTGATGTCCAAAGCTAGACTGAGAGATGACTCAAAATATCTAGTGATATAAGAATTTGCTGAATTTCATATGATCCCAAGATGATTTTTTTCACTGCAATACTGATGGCAAGGTGCCGGGTATTATTTTCTCCCTGTTGAAAAGACTAAAAAAAAGCCAGAAGCAATCTGTTCCTACTTGCTGGGAAGAATTGTCCTTTCTTCCTTTCTTTTGCTGCCAGTCTCTTGCTGATACTGCTGCTTGGACAGCAAATAAAATATGTCCAATTTTGCAGGCTGAAAAAAAAACAAAAAAAAAAGACTGAAAATGAGCTTATATCTTGCTTAACTAAAAAAAAGTACCTAAATAAGGGCTATTGATCTGAAGTTTATTGTGTACTATACTGACTACTGAACATTCAAAGCCAATCTTTATGTAGCCTCATTCAGTTTAAGAGCGATCATGCACCTCTATCTGAAGGTACAATAGGATGAATTCTTTTTCCAAAGGCAAAACAGCTGATTTTATTGGTCACAATAAAGTCCAAACAAACACTTAAATTATTAATGGTTGGTGCTTTCTACTGGGCCTAATATTTGGGATTGAATTTCTTCCTTTGGAACAGAAAGGACTCTGTGGCCAGTGAGAATGATAGGTGGAAAAGAGATGTGGAAATGAAAGCCACTTCTCTAAGTTCTATTTCTCATTTTTGAGAATTTTCATTTTCTAAGAGTACTCAAAAACAATCAAATGATCCTAAAGTTGCTTTTTTCACTAAGAGAAGGAGTGCCAGCAGAGGTTCACACTACTGTTGCCCAAGGTTTACACTGTGGCTATATCCTAATCAGAATTCTGTTGTGCTAGGTGCTGGACATCCACAAGGACAGAAAAAAGCCAGATTCATATTATCTACCCAGAAGCAATGAGCTTTCCATTGCTGTTACTTGAGAGAAAGGATCATGGTCGCTGTTCGTGATCTCAAGGCAACTCATTTCCTGAAGCATTTTATAATGTGATTCCATGTCTTTGAGACAGAAAGACAAAAATCCAGTAGCTAATTAAAAATAGTCTCCTCAAAAACACTGAAAAAGACCAATTATTTATTTCTCTTAAGGAGAAAGTGAATATCTAAAAATATAAACTTTTGAAAAGATTCAAATCTCATAATGGATATTTGTTGAAGAGCAAAAAGTAGTTTCTCCACAAAGCTTAAGAACTTTTTGTATGTTTTGCCTTATTAAAGTTTACACATTCATCTTACAGGTGTTTTCACCTCATGTATAGGTTTGAGTGGGTTTTACTGGCTTTTGCCGTCCAAAACCTTTACAGTTCTATAGCAACAGGCACATCAAGTTGTGAGCAGATTTAGCACTTGGAAACCTCCAGTTGCCCTTAGTTGTAGCATTTATCCAAGTTGTAGCATTCCCAAGTAGCAATTTAGCTTCCCAGTTAACATTGAGTAGTTTGGACAGTTCTAAGTAAATTGTTTTTGTTGAACTGATTGTTTTAAAATTAAGCCTCCAAGCACTGAAAGAATCAGCAATGCCAAAGGAGACTCAGAGCCTGTCCTCAAAGTTATGACAAGTCAGGCACTTGGCAGTTTTCACAATGACCTATATTTTAATATGGGCTATTGGATTATTTCTAAAGAGGCTTCTTAGCCATAAAAGAATTATGCTCATTGGCTGGGCTGTGGCAAAAATACAATTGAATTAAGGATTGAAATAATTTAGGATCCAGCTGGACAAGTTGTCCCTGCGGCTGAGCAGTAACAGATGTATTAAGCATTGGAAATTGCACAGAAAAAAAGGTATAATTGATCTAAGGTAACCTCACTACTTTATATTAAATAAATCAATGCTGATAAGCTGAAAGGTTAGAAGCAAGAAACTGAATTGAAGGAAGGTGGACTTGGAAAAAAGCAACTCTAAGTAAAACAAGTTAACTTTTATGTCCTAAATTTTTAGGAACTATGGACACTCTAAGTACAGTGGCTATGAATTTCCAAATCAGCAGAGCCCTGGGGAGTGTTGGGGGACATGAAGGAGGGATTGCATTTTCCATGTGAGAAACAGAAAATTATAATTAGCCACCTCTGTGTTAATTTGTTCATCTACAGTCATTCATCCCTGAATGCCACAGGTGACCCAGGGGTCACTCACATGTACCTGCATCTATCCCTGCTGGTCAGCTCAAGGATTCAAAGGGAAAGCTGCATCACAACAACCACATTACACCGAGCAGCTGAGGATTTTGGAGTGCACTGTGCATGTGCATGTGTGCTAAAAGAAGCAGGCAATCCCAAAATGTTGGCCAGTAACGCAGGAGACAGTAAATTCCTTCTGGAGACACCCAGTGCCTGAACATCAGCAAATGCAGAGGTACTGGAGGAAGAGGCTGTAAAATGAAGAACAACATACTTTTCTAGTTAAAAGTGTTTTTGAAAAGTCAGAGGAAAACTTTACAAGGTGAGAGCAACTTCAAATAAACTTGTGTATGTATCTAATGTAGCTGGAAATACTGCAGAGCAATAGAAGACACGATTTCCCCGTTTTTGCTCACTTAACTCCTAATTCCATTTCTCCATTTCCAGACTAAGTACAAATAGTTTCATTATCAACCTTGTTTTGAAAAGAATGAAAAGAGATATTTTTTAAAAAATTGAATTATTGTTTTAGGTGCACCCGCAGCGAAGTGAACTCAAACTCTCATGACTGCTGTGCTTTGGGTGTGCCTGTGCTGATTGCCATGTGCTCGCAGGGCTCCTGGAGCCGAGGAAGGGGCACACGAGGTGGCAGAGGCAGCTCGGAGCGGCGGGGCTGCTGGAGCAGGGGGTGCTCCCTGTGTCCTGCAGAGCAGGAGCACAGGTGCCCTGGGGATGGGGTCGGGTTTGTCCAGGCTGGCTTTGCTTAGAGGTGCAATGGTGCCTGCTCTCGGCTCCGAGGGCTCTGCGCTGTGGCAGGCAGCCCTGCCCGGCCGGCGGCGGGCCCGCAGGCGACAGCAGCACTCCGGGAACCCGCGGCAGCACGGGCGGACAGCGGCCTTTTGGATTGCCCTGAAGCTCCATCTGCTGGATGTGCTGTCCTGCTGGATGATGTGCTGCCCCGCTGGATGATGCTGGATGATGTGCTGCCCCGCTGGATGATGTGCTGCCCCGCTGGATGATGTGCTGCCCCGCTGGATGACATCCTGCCCCGCTGGATGATGTGCTGCCCCGCTGGATGTGCTGCCCCGCTGGATGTTCTGCAGCCCCGGGAGGGCAGCACGGAGAGCTCCGGGCCCGGGCAGCAGCGCAGAGCCGCGGTTCGTGCCGAGCCTCCTTCAGGGGAGCCGATCCTGGCTTGGGGCTGGGCTCTCGTTCCAATCAAACACTGCACACCTCCAGAAAGAATAGAGCTCAGCAGTTTCCCACAGAAATGAAAGACACTGGCTTTGAAAATGAGGGAGGTCCAAACTTCCTTAGTGGTGCAGAAAATACACTGATTTAAAGCATACACTTGAGACTTGTGCATAGCGATGCTAAAGGTCAGTTCTGGATGTAAAATCAAGCAACGAAAGTTTAGGAAATGTTGTTAAGATAATGTTTTAGTTAAGATTTTGCTGAGGCACGAATGAATAGAAGAACTGATATTAGAATATGGCTCTGCCTGTGACATTCCTCTGACAGCCACCCTCTTGCACACCAGATATCTTCTGTCTCTGCCACTTCCAAGAACTGAAACTTTTGTGACCTACTAATTCCATGCAGATCTGCTGAAGCTAACAAGAAAGTTTTGTCTGGTTGTGTCTTGTCCTCAGTAGGGAGAGATCTCTGATGCAAAAGAGAGGGGAATAAAAATTCTGAGTTTTGAAGCTAGACATAGAAGAATCAGTAATTTCTTACTTCATTTCAAATGAATGAGCTGAGATGTAACCAGCAGGTTCCTTGCTGTGATTATTTAGTTTTCAAGCTGCTCTTAATCAAAGTATTTTTCTTGCATCTCAGCAAACACAGTCATAGAAACGTCCAAACATAAAATTATGTAATTAAAAATATGATGGTACTTTGGCCAGCTAAACCTTAAGTTTTTGTTTATGTACTGAAAAAGTAGTGATATTAGAAGATTAATCACCATGAGACATTCTTTGTGAGACATTATATTCTGAAAGAAAAATGGAACATCCAGATGAATCCTCAACAGAATAAAAATCTCTCGCTTTCTTCAGATTTTCATGCTGCAATTTCTTGGTGTCCAAGTGTATAATTCCTTGTGGTCAAGGTCCAGCATTATTACACAGCAGTAAGTTGTACATCCTCACTCTTAATTCTTCAAAGAAGCTTTTAGATTAATGCCAGGCTGTTGTTAAATATTAGTCTGGGCAAGGATCAGCCTTGAGCTTCCACACCCACTGCAGAAGGAAGTCAAGGGCCTGTTTCATTGCTGGGTTCTGCAACTCCTCAGCAGTCTGTGGATTTTCTGGGGGAGGCAGAGTGGAACTCAGGGCCTCTTTCTGAGGGGCTTTGCTCCTGCTGGGCCCCATGGTTTGCTGAGCCCAGCTCCAGCCAGGGTCACCAGGCCTTCCAGGGAGGGCTCTGAGCTAAGGCACCCTCATGCAAGACTCAAAACTCTCAGAGGAAGCTGAGAAACACAGCTACTCCAGTTTTCTTGTCTTGTTTTTCTTTATCAGAGAGTAAAAATAAGAAAAAAGAAGATGGGGGTAGGTACTGCTTGCTTAGGACTCTGTATGCTGATAGCTAAGTGCTGACTTGTTAATTTAGAAGGAATAAGTGAATGTATTTACTGGACTCTGATCTCCAGTTAGCACAGGAGCTCTTTCAATAAATT
The DNA here is from genome assembly GCA_013400435.1 of Pycnonotus jocosus. Classification (NCBI taxonomy): domain Eukaryota; kingdom Metazoa; phylum Chordata; class Aves; order Passeriformes; family Pycnonotidae; genus Pycnonotus; species Pycnonotus jocosus. Next base: position 263,998 of record VWYP01033145.1, on the reverse strand, counting down.
AACAAGTAGGGAGGGAATAATGGTGGAGTTTGAGGATGGGAGGATGAATTGTTTGAGAGTGGGAAGCTTCTTCCTACATCTTTTCTTCATCAGGGCTGTGCTGTAGGAGACCCTAGGTGAAAATTGGAAGACAAATTCTACACTGAAGGAATACTGTTTACATAGTTATGCCAGTATATGTTTATTTAGCAAGACTAGAAGAGAAAAAAAGAAGATAGAACCAAATGAAGTTGGTATGGTCAATAACTTCAGGGAGAGGGCTACTGAAAGCAAAACTATCCATGTTTTACAACATTTAGGTCAGTGACTAGGTTGTCTGCTTTTTTTTGGTACAGAATTGCTGCAGTTGTCTTCATCTTTCCTATGTGCTTCATCCCTGCAGCTCTTGATCTATGTGTCTGTGAGGAGGCACAAGCAGGGTTTAATGCAGTGACAGCACTTCTGTATTTTCTTTCTCAATCAATTAATAATTAACATTGACCACCGATGGCTCTCATGTTATTTATCTTTTACTTCTCCCTATTTTCTCTTATCCTCATTCTTTCTTCCCTTTTCTGCGTTGATCTCAGCAAAACTTTGTTCCAGACCCTACAGGGAGAAGGAGAAAATGGGTCAGAGCTACAGAGGCAGCAGCAGGGCACAATCTTCTTATGGGAACGAGTCTGGGGCCAGGAACAGAGAAGTGCTGGGAGCTTTGTGCTGTGCTTCTGTGGTATAATAGCACAGCTCTGATGGCACACTAATTCAGTTTTTTTTACTTTCAGGAACCACTAAGGCAGCCCTGATGCTTCCTTAGCTGTGCTAGTTCATTATCATACAATGTAATTTTCTGATTCTGGTATACAGTTTGTAGGACCTCTTTTCTGGGTTCTGTTCCTTGGCAGATCTACCTGATAATGCAGCTTCCAAAAATGTACATGAACAGGTCAGGTTTCTGTGCTGAATAAAGTATTATTTGTATTTTGGTGGGGTTTGGCTCCTGTTGTTATAGAGTCTGTAAAATGCCCAAAATAAAGACCAGTCCAAAACCTAAAAAATTCAAGTTTAAAAAATGACAATCAGAAAAGAATATGCAACAAGCTCACATCAAAATCCCAACCTTTTGGAAGGAATTTGGATGTAAATTGGATCTTGGAAGCTCTGGAGTATCTTGAAGGATTTATAATTAAGAATACCAAATAAAACTCTGGTAGAAGCCTTGCCATGTCATTGCTGACATTAACACTAGGCTGCTTACTGGGATTCATAGACGCTTTCTTCTTTCTTGTTTAATAATGTATTTCCTCTTGGAGGAAAACTGTGGTAGTAAAACTCAGCAAAGCCAACAATGTGTCTCATAAACAAATTCATTTCCTTCTTCAAATATTGTTTCATTCAAAAGCAATATATTCAAAATTCCTTTTAGTGCTGGCTTTTAAATTGGTTCCTTTTGCAGGAATGAAGCAGCCATTCTTTGAATCTTCCTTGAAGTTTGCTGAATTTGTTAAAATTTGCTGTGTTATATTTATTGAATTGCAGTAAGGGAATGATCCTGATAACATAATTAATGTATGATTTTATTTAGAGTTTCTTAGGAAAAACCCACAGGTTTGTTCGTAGTGGTGAGCGTTTGCCTGTAATATGTATTTAAAAAATCACCTTTAATGTTTCCCTGGGGAGATGCAGTTGAGTTTCAGGATTGTTTAGTGATATCTAAAACAAACAAATGAAGAATACCTTTTCTTGTAGTGAGGAGATCTCCTTTCATCTTCTTCTGAGAAAGCCTCAGATTGCTAGTGGTCAGACATTGAGTGAAATAATTATGCAACTAAAATGACCATGATTTTAGCATTAATATTGCTGGAAGAGCATTAATGTTTCCTGAAAAGCTGTGGTTTAAGTTAGTGATTTGTATTTCCTTTTTTTTTTTTTTTCTTTTGGGGGGTTGGGGGGGGGAAGATGTGGGATCTTTAGAAATATTTTTATTCAATCGAAGAGTAGGGAAAACAATATGTGATTGCAGCTATTTGGCAAGACTGGTAAGTAAGGCTTGAGCTGTGGAAGACAGTGTGTGGTGTGACCCAGGGCTGAATGTGTTCCTTTAAAGTTATTCAGTAGATGTTCTCTCATGAGGAGTGGATTCAGAGATCAGCAGCCCTGGCTTTTGAACCACTTACCAATTAGTGAGAACCCAAAGTTGTCAGGATCATGATGATGAACGTTGACTGGTTACAACAGAAGCCTGTGAGGAAGAGGAGGCCACAGCAGAATATGGCACTGTGGCAGTGCTGCCTCACCCAGCCCTGAACAGTGAAAGGATTGAACAGAAGCTGGTAAAGAGCCAACAGACACAGAACTGCCTTGGGAGCAGCCCTGACCCTCAGCAGCAAAACCCAGCTCAGTGTGGGGCTGTGCCACAGCAGTGAGAGGAGCTTCCTCGAGCATTAGTGAGGCTCTCAGCACAGAAAGTGCTCGGGGTTCTCTGCTCTGGTGGCAAACCCCTTCCATCACCCCACTGCAGGACTGACTGGAAATCACCTGGCTGATTGCTGTGAGCCAACAAGTCTGTGTCGTGCTGCTCTGCTGTGCCTCTGGCTGCACTTGCCTAATTGCCAGGGTGAAAGTTGTTCTTCCACCAGGGCTGGGGAGGATGCCTGGCTTCTCATCAGGCTTTATTTGCCCTAAGAAAGCAGTGGAGGAAGCGAGGTTTGTGCTTTCTTACCAGTCTTGTGCTTAGGTCCTCCAGAGAGCTTATTTTCACAATTAAAATGGATTTAATAGGGATTTTCTTCTCTTCTATCACACCATCTTTGTGCTCTGGCCTGTGTTTTCTGAAGAAACAGACTGAAAATGTATTTTATTGATACTTGGTCCTCTGAGCTGTGGGTAGCTTTTGGAACATGGTACATTAGGCACAGAGGCACCTTTGCCCTTTAAACAAAATGACCTTCTGTCTCTGAATACTTCCACACAGCATTTATCTAGAGATCAAGGTAAATTTTTACCTATCTGAGACACTTTGTCTGAAGTAACTGCTTCGGAAAAAATAAAGAAGAGCTCTTGATTTTTTTAATCATTCCCCACTGTCTGAAAGTGGATGGCACCAGTGGGTTACAGGCACCTGTGTAATTACAAACTTCTAACCCAAAGTAAGTATTTTCTTGTGATGGTCTATTACATCAGTAAAGACTCCAGCTATGAAGTTCTTCTAACTGAAGACTCCACCTCTGTATGTGTTTCATTCCTTAGATTTTGGGTGACCTGATTGCAAAGCGCCCTTTGTAAGAGAGAAGAGGTGCTAACCTTATACTGCTGGCTCTTTTTATAGTTAAGGTTGCATCTGAAACAGTTGCCAAGGTGGTTTCTTTACTGCTGTCCTTAATTAGGAAGTGTCACCAAAATAAATTGGGTTCAGTTTTGCAGTATCAGTATCATTTATTATGGAGAGCACCATGAGCTGAACTGTAGATAGATGGCTAACAACATCATTAAGTTATTTTGTATTTTCTCAGTTGGGAGATCGTGGGATACACTGATGGGTAGGCCTGATTCAGAATCAGACTGGGATTAGCATGTATTTTTCATCTAAGAACAGTGTGACAATTTGCAATATTTTAAAGAAAGGGGTGAAATACTTAATATTTATTGCACTTATAGAACAAATTACTTCCAGAGAAACATCCAGTGTTTAGGAATGATTCAGTCATGATGAATTACCCTGCCATATATAGTGATACAGCTAAAGGACACTTCCAGCTGGCTTCATTTTTTGTGACCAATGTGATATATTCCCAAGAGACTGAAGCCCTTTCTAAGGAGAGAATACTTTGTCCTTGTTGCATGAACAGCTCTTTCTTGGGTACATTGTGACATCCTTTTTTGTTTTGTCCCAGTGCTGTACAGGAGATGTGTGCGTAATAAATCCAGTGGAAATAAACAGTGTTTTCCTCTTCAGGAATATGTGATCCATGATTTATTTATCCACCCAGACTTAGACTAATAGCATGTCAAATGCTGCCTGTTTGTCTTCCTGTTGACATATTTCTATCAGCAGTGTCTTCTGTATTATGGATAGGAACAATATTAGCAGATTTATAAAACAATGGCTTAACGAGACCAGTGCTTTGATGTAAGCTAGATGGACTCCACTAGAGAAGATAATAAGAGATTAGGTGGAGGGGAGGAGTTTTTTGTCTGCTGTGAAATTGTTCACATTAGGCTGGAAGAAGAGTAAATGGAGACTGACTGACTCCAGCAGAAGGTCAGACACTGACCTGTCTCTGGGCCAGAGCTTGCTGATGTACCCCTGTAACTGTATAGAGAGCTGAGATCTCTTCCTCTTGCAGCTTGGCATGGTGAGCCATGGTGGAAAGAATCAGGCTTGGTATCACTGCCTAGTGACAGCAAGTAAGTCAGAGATAGCTGTAGGTAAGAAGTCCAAGTATTTTGATAGGGAAAATACTTCTATTAAAATATTTTGATTGAAGAGTCTAAATGCATCGTATTGCCACAACTATCAAAGCTGTTTAATCTGTGCTTTTCATTGTCTGATATTGAGTTCACCTTCTTGCATCTGAAAAAAATAATTAGTGGGAGTGTTAAAGCAAAGAATGGCAAATTTGACTACAGGGTTTACACCACCATGAGCACCCACAGGTAATTCAGGAGTCAGAACTCTTGGTGTTTCTATGTTTGCTACACCAGTGCCCTCATGTGCAACTTTTGGCAGGGTACTTGCTTGCTTTTTGCTTTGTCTATTTATAAACTGTTAAATAGCCAGGAAAGGTAGAAACTGTTCTTACGTGCTTTATACAATACTTCAATGGCTGTTTCTTCTACTTAAACCTCAAAGCCCATTTTAATACAATGAATAATAATGGAGGGTATTGTCAAAGGTGTCTTCTGGTACTTGTTGCCCAAAGGGCTGGTTCTCTTTGGACCACCAAGTACCTTTTTACTAAAAGAGAAATTTGCACTATATAAAGAGTAGACTCTTGCCTTAAATTTGGTAACACCAAAGGTAAAAAGAATGGTTCCTGCCTGTGTTTATTTCAAAGGTTGTTTTAGGTTTAGGGCAGCTTTGAGTTAATAATAGTTCAAACCTGAACTTAAACTGTACAGGTGACAATGACACTGTTTCTATCCCCACTGTGTATATTGACAATATACTTTTCTGCTTACAAGAGATGGGCTGTTAAGGACATGATTAAATGACATTATGGAGTTTGGCATGCTTTCATTCGAAAGGCCAGTGGACAAAATGTAAACATTTTAAATGATTTCTGCTTTGAATGGCTGCTGTAGTTCATGGCTGGTTATCTCCTGTTTCAAAGACTTCCTGCATTGAGGAAAACAGCTTTTCTAAAAGCTGCTGGCAGTGCTGGTATGACTCCTTCTAGTCTCCTACACTTTTTCCTGTTCATTTCTTTTTTACGTTTTAAGAAAACACTTTGAATTTTCTTGCAATCTTTGATATCAGGAGATATGAGCAGAAACACAGACTTGCTTATCTAACTGTGCACTTGGCCTTATCTTTGTTTGCAAGGCTGATGTTTACCTTTGAAAAGGAAATTATTCTTTTTGAACAATTATAGCCTCTAAGCTTTCATCATGTCTATCTAATCTGTAGAAGCTTTGCTTCTAGTGCACTGTCAGATGCTTAGTGAAGTTTTAGGAAGATAATGTCCTTAACAAAAGGGAAATAAAGGGTTTTTTTAAATAAGAAAGCTCTTTTTAACAATAATTTGAGCTTAGCAAAATGTTATTGATAAACTGATCTTTTAAATTCCGTAAGGATAAAACTAATATTCCTGCAGTAGGCAGGAATAAGCAGCTGTAGGAAGAGAGAAAGGGGGGAACGGTTCATTGCAGACAACTCTACAGTGGGCAATGCTGTGTTGTATTTAAAAAGTCAAGCTTTGCACTGGGTGTGTATGAATAGGAGCACTGACTACAAACTACAGAAAGTCTTCTTGTCTGCTGAGGAGTGGTAGGTCTGGAGCTGAAGCTGAGAGCTTCTCTGTCTGGAGGACCTAAATGAAAAGAATCAGTAGTCTAGAAAGTGCAACCTGTGAAGAAAAAAAAACAAATAAATTTTGCTTTTTGACTTAAGAAAGGCAGGGTGCGAAAAGCAAGAGTGACACAGGCGTGATGATAAGATCTGGATATAGGTATGTGCAGTTATAAATAGTTACCCAGCAGAGAAATAGAAATTAATCAATTCTCCCTAAGCAAGGTGATCACAGCGGTTCAGCTGCAAAAGTATTCAGGCTAGACCAGAAGAAAAACTTTTCTAATGGCAGAAATTATTGAGCAATGGATTAGATGGGCAAGGCTGTGCAGTGTTCCTTTGTGGAGGCCTTTAATGGCAGGTTTAATCTAGTGAATGCTCACTCCTTCAAATGGATGCTCTTACTTATGCCCACTATAGAAAAGGAAGTGTACATGCAGCTGTAGCTTTGGATTTGAACCTTGCTTGAATCTTTTTAACATATCATTTTCAATCCTGAAGATTTACAGCTGACTTTTTGCTAGAATAAAACTTGTAATAAAAGTTAAGAGATGAAAAACATTAATATTGATTTATTATCAGCATGGTAAAGCATATAATAGCATGAAAACCAAGAATAATCATAATGTGAGAATAGAGGAGGAGCACATATTTACTTTCAACCTGTTGCAGCTGGAAGGGGCTTAAAAAGTAGTGCTTAGCCAAGGTAATGAAGTATTTTCTATTATATCATTGTCATGTGTCTCTGAGGTCTCACCAGTAAAGCTGTAGTTGTTACAGAATATCACAAACTAAGAGGATGGCATAATAAATAAAATTTAATCAGTTGTGGTATTGTGTTCCTTGATGATGGTGATGCAGTTCTCAGTATCCTTACAATAACTAGCTATGGAAATTTTCTGATTATTAGTATTGTTTTCTGCTTTTAATAAGTGCAAAATATCTGGTTGATACCTACAGGATTAAGCATACACTGAAGTGCTTAGCAGAAGTTGGGTCCTTAAATGACCCTCCTGTATTTCCTTTGTCATGGCACTAAACCTGCTGTGCTTCTTGAACTTTATCTGAGTGAGTGCTGCATACTGTATTTATATCAGACACATTTTATTGTTTGCATTTTGGCTTTATGAAATGTCAGAATCAATCTTATACTAATGAAATGTTCAAATTTCATCTCAGCTATGAACAGAGCTGCTAATCCTATAAGATGTTTACTTTCTGCCTCTCTGGCTATGTATAGTAACAGACAGTCTGCCAACTTAAGCACTGCTGACAAACGTCTCCCTACTGCTAGCCAGTCTAATAAATGTTATTTCACTGAGTAAAGATTTAAAATTAATTAATTCAATGTCATTAAAATCCCTTGCAACCTTTGACAAGTTTGCTCTTACTGCAGGCCAGTAGAAGTAGTTACCTGAATACTGCATGTGCCCCTGAATCCCACCAGATTTGGTAATTTTTATGTTTTAATCTTAAAATTTAACTCATTATAATAATTGTGGAATACAACTTTAAATGATAGTAGCTATGTTTTAGGTGGAACTGAGGAGAAAGTGGAGAGAAAGGTAGGTTGTTTCAAGAGATGCAAAATAGAAGGGAAAAAGGTAAGCCAAAGGGCATTGACCAGAGCCCAATCTTCCAGCAAATCATACAGGGTGTGGGTGTGCTTGTATATGTAGGGACATGTTTTACATTTAGTTTCTAAGCTTCAGGCCCTGGTTTTCCACATCCACAGGCTCTGAGTAGCCCTTGGCACCTATGCAAACACCACCAGGAGCCTGCTCAGGCAGAATGGTGTATTTATTTGCACTGGCATGGTGCCTGAGGAATTACCCAGGAATAGTGCCCTGGTGGGCTGACCACCAGAGAAGAAAGGTCTGGACAAATGTTTCTCAGACTTCTACTCCCCAGGGAATACTTTGTTTTAGATGGGAATTGCAAGGGACATGGCAGATGTGGCCAAGCAGCCCTTACGCTGTGCAGCTCTTCTATGAATGGTCAATAGAGCTGTCACACCACACAGCCCTTGGCTGGACTCCTGGGGCTCTTAGTCCTGCTGGGGTCTTGAGAAGGGATGAATGGACAGAGCACAGAATTTCCCCTGTAAACCATTTAGGAATCACTGAACTTTGCCTCCCCTGCATCTCCCATGCCATGGAGCAAGCTGATGAGGAAGAGGATGTAACACTCACAGGAATATTGTGGGGATATGATTTGGCACCTCACTCGTTCTGATGCAGATGAGCACAAGAGTTCAGGAGCAGCAGGCACTGATGGTTTGGTGCCTCTGATTGCTGCTGCCCAGCTATGGACTGTGAGGAGAGCCATCTTCAGATTATTTCCATCAAAGTGCTACTGCTCCTCATAGTTCTGATGGACAGCAACCAGCCAGGAATTACCTGATTTTGGCAGTTTAGGGCCTTAGATCCTATACAGGTATAACCCAACATGAGACCTGGGTGTCATCTCTGTTTCCACTTACTTAGGCAGTAACATCGATGCAGCAAAGGAAGCACAAATAGTTTTTAATTTTTTTTGATTGAATGATCTTTGTCTCAGACATCAACCTCTGCTGTGGCCAGTGGAGACCCTGTTAATTCACCTTCCTTGTAGTATTTGTGTCTTCATTATTCCAGGGTGAACAAAGAAAGTTCACTTTTCTAGGTGAACCAGCATTGCCTTTCATGTGTTCAGAATCAGGAGCCCAGATTTAAAAAATGTAAATGAGATTTATTCATAGTGTATATAGTTATCAAACCTCATGAATAACAGCATCCCATGGGCCTGTATGCTTGTGAAGAAGTTGTGCTTCCCTCTTGTAATAGACTTCTCCTTGTCTGATTCTCACCCATGTTAAGTTTGCTGGAGTTTCTGCTTGCTTTAAAGTGTCTTATTTTTGTATCCATGAAGGATTTATCATCAGATCCTTGTTAAAGCAAGACAGAGAAGTCCTTATTAAATAAATTATGTTTTCTAGGGTGAAACGGGGCCAGAAATACCTCTCTGCTGTGCAGGACTCACAATGTTCCTAAAGCAGCCCGCAGACTTACCAACTTACACCTCAGGAAGTCTGAGGCAGAAAGGTGTCATCCCTCAATGCCTGATTGAGAGCCAGTTTCTATTTAGTATTTTTAACCTTCTCCTTCTGTTTAGTTCCTGCTCTGCCACTTAATGTAATGCCTGTTTATTGCAGACTGCTTTTAGTTTGGTCCTTTTAAAAGCTCCCTGAGGCACGATGATGCCTAGAAATTAATGTATTCCCTTCCCGCACATCCAGCAGATGTGTGTATATTGAGTTAGTGTCTCTAGTGTTTAGCTAATTTCTCTTCAGAGCATGGTTCAATCACTGCTACATACCAAACCCATTTGTGGCCTTTCCTCTAACTACAGGGATAGGTAGATTTATATATTTATTAATATATAGTATTTTTAGCTTTAACTGCAAGGGGCTTGTGTGACTTGCAGATTTTTATAAAATCACTAAACATGCTGTGCTATTGGACAGCCCAGCTCCTGCTGCTGAACATGGCAGGATTCAGCAGGACTGTGTGTAAGGCAGCCTTTGCATCCTGAGACCTTGAACTGCTTCTTGTCATCTTCACCCATACAGCTTTTTCTTATTGGTTGCAATAGAAGTCACCTTTGAAGAGATTACTGCTGGTTGAAAAGCTGAGACTTTGGTTAACATGCTAGGTAAAAGCATCCTTGCTAAGAATTAACATGTATTCCAGTTAACTGTATTCCTGTTTCTCCTCTCTAATTGGGAGAAAATACTCTCCTAATGTTCACAATACTAAAAGCTGTAATTGTTACAACTCAGCTGTGGTTGAGGTCACTCATTTTACATGTAAATGGTGATGCTTTATTTTCCATCAAAACATGGAGGTCTCTCTCCATGGATTTGCAGACCTTTGTATCACAATCCTTCTTGTTGAGGCAGCAACCAGAAGTAACTCTCTGGAAGAACATTGGTCCTGTCCTACTCTTCCAGCCCCACCAAAAAGCAAAAAGCCACCATACAAAGAACTGAAAATGCCAACTTCAGGCTGCACTGAGTTTACCAAAGTCAGACATCTTAAGCATGATTTCCTGGAAACTGCCCTCCAGCCCCTTATGGTAGACAAAGTACCCTTCCCACTGTACTAAAAAGACAGCTGTTCAAGTAAAGTCTTTTAAAAAATATAGATTTATTTTAAGCACATGAAACATCAGGAGAGGCACAATTATAAACAGAGAAAGTAAAACATGGCAATGAGCTTGTGGCCCGACTGCAAGCAATAACTTAGAGGCAGAGGTTACCATTTCACATATGAAAACCTGCTGAAAGTTGGTTATTATTGGTACTAGACAGTCCAGGCTTTGCTCATCTCAGTTTTAATTTGAAAATACCTTCTCCCTTCTAAGACTTTATTGAGAAGTATTTGCCTAAATAGCTATATATTTTAAATACTGCATAAAGTGCATTCAGATGAAGGATGGAAAAAGGTAAAGGCCCAATTTCCTGTGCACTAGAGAGGACTGAGGCAAAACATATTCAAATAATTGACTAGAAAGAGCTTGGTTTTGAACCAAACCCCAAGAAGACTGAGTAATGGCACAGTAATGCAAACATGGCTTCCAGGAGACAGCTTTAGAGTAGATACTAAATACTAGAACTATGGATTGACAGCATATTTGCCTTTCAAGCTTTGCAGAGCAAGGTCACATTCCTCTGTTGATAATTGCAAGATTAAAATATACACTGAAGTTTGAAATGCTCCTCCCAATGTGATCCCGAACAGTTGTTACTGTAAACAACATGGTATTTATTTTGAAATGGTCCATTAATTCTTAGGTCTTACTGTCTGCACTTTCCTCTAGACTGTAAGCTGCTATCTTGGAATTCCAATTAGTTTTTTGTTGCTAGAAGTGCAGCCATTTCCATGTGTCACCAGCTTTTAGGCCTAAAGTGTTAACATCACTGCACCAACATTCAGAAGCTTAGGCTTTCTGGTTCATAAGTAGTTAATGGCAATCTAAGGATAGCCAAAAAACCATAATATTCAACTCTCAGCTTCCTGTAACTTATTTTTGTGTGTCTCAGAAACTTGAGAATGGCTAAGTGATATTGCAAATTAAAACATTCTAGCATAATTTTTCCCCCTTAAGTCATGTTGGGGATGTAGAGGAATTGAGCAGCACCAAAAATTCCACTTGTCTTTAGACAAGTGGACTCTTCAGTCTCCATTCTGAGAGGTCACTGCCGTGCTGGAGCCTCATACCCCTCTTAGCACACCTGTTGTTTTTGTGGAAGCACGAACTTGGAAGACAGTGAACAACATTCCCAGTACTGTGATACTGACATTAAAGACTGAACAGTGGTTTTTCCCTTACAATCAAACAGAAATAACTCCTCCTGATATGAGAGTTAAAAAAAAAAAAAAGAAAAGAAAAGAACTTTTTTTTAAATTGTAACTTCCATCTCTACTTTACATCAGTTGTGCTTATGAACAGCTGGGGAAAAAATCCTGTAGGATTCAAGAGCTGAATCATTTAACTCTTCTCAGTCATCTTTTTTGTCAGAGGTACTTGAGCTATCTTCTTCATTGGCTTCAGGACAGACTTTATTTCTTGCAAGTGGTGTTGTTTCTGAGACCAGGGCTGTGCTCCTAACCGGGCTGTGTTTGCCTTTGGGTGGCTCAGTGTCATGCTCCTCAAACATATCTAACTGGTGTCTCTGTAGATCTAAGTATGTAGTAAACAACGTGGCATATTCTGGATGCTTGAGTGCAAAGTTCTTGAACTCCTCTGAAAAACATTAAATAACACAGATGCAGCAACAGAAAGAAAATTTCAGTGCCTACTTCTTTCACTGAAGCTGATCTCCAGTTAGTTCCCTCTAAAAAAACCCCAGGAGTATCACACAAAGTATCTAAGTCTGTATTTCAGCAGTTCTCCCCAGAAACAAGGTAGGAGAGCCATCAGGGAATTTGAGGGCATTAAAAAAGGGAACTCCCTGTCAATGTGACTATCAGAGTATTCTGTTTAACAAAAGGATGTAACTTACCATAGGAGAGCTTCCCGGTTTCATCTGCATCTATTTCTTTAAAGAGCACAGAAACATCAAGGTCAGGCAGCCCCAGTGCGGACTGAATGATAGAAGCAAACTCATTTTCTGTGATGGTGCCATCCTCATCCATGTCAAAGAGCTGCAAGAGACAGAACATGTGGAAATATTTTGGCATCACTTTGCCTATGAACCTTCTGTGCACAGTAGCCACTCCTTGTGGCTTTCTAGCATTCAGGAGCTCTGTGAACAATGCCTGGGATTTGAAGAGCCTGGAATAAGACTAAGCAGACACTTTGGTCTGCAAAGTCCATGCTATAGCTGGGAATAGAACATTCTGCCAAAACAAACCAACCTCACAGCACTGGTTCAGTAATAAAACAATACAAAACTGATAAAATATAAACAAAGATGGAGATTTACTGTCACCATGGCCTATGCTAAGAGTCTACTGGATTCAGCCAGTCTATACTGGAACATCTTAGGTTTTAGTCTCCATTTCCACTAGGTTATGACACATCTGCTATCAGATTAAACTTGCTATCATAGTTTATGCTCTGACATACCTAAATTCTCACTAAGGAATTAAGAGTAATTAACAAGGAATTTTGGTTCCTGGAATGCAGGCTGTTGCTGTACACTGATCATCCCATCCTTCCCAGTGCAGTGACAGTAACCATCTGCTATGAATCACCCCTGGAGAAATACAAGGGATGGTTTGCTGTAATTCTTAAATACTTGCTACAGGCAAATGTTGCCATTGTGAAGGAAAAGACATTTAGTAGCACAGAAAACAAGTAGCAAAAAGGATCCATTGTTCCATTTTAGACTGAAACAGGCTTTTACCAGCTGACCCAGTTGTTTTGTGCTGAAACTGGAAATTTTAAAAAATTACTAATTTTATAATCAGCACACTTGTTAAGATTCTGAAGAATGTGTCAAAGAGTTACTAAAAAAGAGCCAACGATTCACAACATGGGCATCCCTGGTCACATACTGTCTGCATGTACCTGAGATGTGAAAGGAGCTACTGCTCCTTGACTGCTTGTACTACCAGGGCACCACAGGACAAGCCAGCAGTTCCTAGATGCAGCCTGGTTTTCAATGTGCCAGTCCTGAACAGCCCTTGATTTTTTTCCCGCTCCTCTTTGTTAAGAACAATGACTCTAGTGAGGCTTGACCCACAAGAGGATATTACTCCATCTATTGTGACATTGAAGAATCACAGCAGAAAAAAACCTCAGGCAAAAAACCCTACAAGTGTTGCTGAATAATTTTTGGAGTTAGCCTGCCAAGTTACATATTCATTAGTGCCTTTAGATGGCTTTTGAAACCCTTCTCTATGATGCCTGCAATTCTTCCCCTCCCTTTCACACTCTAAATGTCAATTGGTTTAAGAGAATTACTCACATTTGCATAACAGATTGAAGCTATAAACTTATGATTTGAAAGCTAACAGACTTACAGTCAGTCTTGATTTGTCAAGTTTGTAGATTTACACTAAATTGAACTTACCTTAAATGCCATCCGAATAGTCTCCTCAGTGTTGGCTGGGTTACAAAGAATAGACAAACCAATTACATACTCTCTGAAGTCGATGGTGCCATCTCCATTCTGTAACCCAAACATGCATGGCAGTAGTTAGAGCTAACGCTGCAAATCACTTTAAAAGCTCTTCTGTGAATCAAACATAACTCATGCACTAAGACAGTTTACAACACTAGAGGTTTTTGTTCTTCCTGGGAAAAAACCTAAGAGCTCACTAAATCCATAATACTAAGGCTGGAGCAGCAATACACACATTTTCCGTAGCTACAAACTGGGTATACATTTCTATTTTATGAGCAAACAAAACACACAAAAAAAAAAGATTTAAAACAACTTAAAGATTTTCTTCAGTACATGTGCTTCAGGAAGGCTCTAAGAATAACTGGAATCCAGTGTTTGAGGCAACTGTAGCAGTGCATGCAGCACTGGCACTTGCTGAGGTTCAGAGGCCAATGCAACAATCCAGAATCAACAGGCCAAGAGTGAGGCTGTTGCCTTGAGTTTGAACCTTCAGCAATAAAATATATGTCACTGAAAGGACAAGCAAATCTACCTGGTTTATCTTAAGCTTTCCTTTGAAGCCTATGCACTGCCCTATATGCTATTTGGAAGTCAATGCACTGTCCTACTGTTTAAGCCAGAAACGCAAGGAATTCTTTGGAACAACCTCTGTAATAATTCCAGTTTTGATCTGAACAAACATTTCAATGTGTTAACTACAAAGCTACATCAACAAAACGTTTGAAGCTTGCTTTGATGGGATTTGTGATTAATTCTGTGTAAGCTGCATTATATTTGCAGATAGGGAGAATGGAAAATGCCTGACACTTATGTCAGTGTTTCTGTCACCACACTGGAAGTTTCTGGAGTGGTTTTGGGAACCACTCATGTGGGCAAAAGCCATCTGCAAATCTTAGATGGTGGGACAGAGACCAGGTAATGACAGCATAATAGAGATGACATGTAGTTAATTGTTTTGAGTATTCACAATAAGGGCATCAAAAATGTTTTAAAAGCAAACTGAAGTGTAAAGCAGAGTTCCCTTTGTGGATAATGTGTTTTGCATTTTAAGAAGAAAAACATTTTCTTAAAAAGTGGAGTCCCTATGTATGAGAACAGCATAAAGCTTTCTCAGCCAAGTGAGAGAGGGTTGATTTGCTGGGTAAATCTGCAGCAAAGAGCCAGACCAGGAGTCTACTGGCTTCCCTACCAACTTCTAATGTCCACTTCAGCATACCAACCTTAACCTTTCTGCCCTTGGTTTTCTGCTGCTGAACAGTGCAATATGCCACAGGAGAATACTAAGGTTGCTCTGTAGAGTGCTTTGAAAATTTGGGGTGCTATGAAACAGGGATTTTAATAATTAAATTTAGATTTGAGATAGTTCTAGATTAACAAAATATGTGTAATAATATAATGAAATCAGTATTACTAACTTGTCATCAACAAACTATATATGCCACACGATTTAAAACTTCTAAGATATAATCTTATTTAGCCTTCAAAACCAATGCAGGACTCTTTTCCATAGACAACTGCTATATTCTTCATATTGATGGTCTAACCAATTTTTTTGATTGATGTTTTGATTGGCTTTGAATATCTTGTACTTCAGAAATCTGTGAATTTGAGGGAAACTTTTGAGCAAAGACACAAATAAGATTAGAACTTTTAAGTTACTTTCATGGTATCTAAGGGTTATGACTTTTGACAGTTTTTAAAGAAAAAGACAATGTTGTCCCATACGCATAGTTTCATTTAAAAATCTGTGCTCTCATTGTGGTGCAGAGTTTGACTTTCAGTATTTTGTTCACATTGTAGTTCCCAGAGATAACAGATCTAATTTAAAGTGTAACATTACAAACATAGTCTCAAAACAACTGAAGCAAGAGTGTAGATAATAATTGTTCAAAGTTCCACAGAATATTATTTTTGGACTGTTTTGTAGACTGTATTCTTAGCAAAGGATTGTTTGATGTGATCAGAATATTCTGAAAATTTATTTTCAAAGTTAAGAATATGTGTCACAGTAAAAGAATTGGGAAGCAAACTTTAAAATAATTTCATTAAAAACAACTTCTGAAAGAAGTTAACAAAGCTGTGGCTACACATGGAAATATGACAAGAAAAAAGACAAAATAAAGGACATATTACTTTCATTACAGTGCAAAAACTCAGTAATCAAAACTGAGTGCAGTCTGATAGACAGAACTCCAGCCATTTTAGTAGGAAATGAAGTTACTGTGCTTGCAAGATCATGTTGTGACTAGTTCTACTAAACTCTAAGATGCTGATTAGCTTCCAAATGCTCTGGCATTCTGGTTAAGAAGAAATGATGGGGTTGCTGCCTGGAAAAAGAAATGGAAGTTAAACAGAAAATGTAGAAAAACCTTCAGTGCTTGTGTAACACCACAGCAAAAAGCACTTACAGTTGTCTTTCTACACGTATCTAACTGTGTTTGCAGCCTATGTACCCAAGGATATTTTAAGGAAGCAACATGTGAGGTGAGCTCCGAATGGCAAAGTAGAACATCAGAATTTGGGTACTTGTAGTTATGCTACACAAAACAATCAAAACATAATGTTGCTTTAACAACTCTTGCTTTCTTTAAGGAAGCCAGCTTTCTGCTACTGTTTTCCATATAGCATCCTATGCTAACTGGGGTTTTGTTAGATTATTTTTTATTATAATTCAGTAAATCTTAGAGTTTGGAAAAGAAGAAAGTTGCACTGTCATAAGCATTTTCCATTTAGACCTGCACAGGGACTGTGAGCCAGATGCAGTATAAAGTTTAAATTATTACTGCATCAATACTTTTGAGGAGGTGTCCCACTTTATCTCCTGCTCAATTTTCTATTACTCAGAGCCCAAATGGCACTATGTGGCACAATGGATAACTGAGTGCTTTTCCACTGAAGAACTGAGAGGAGGCTGAATGCCATTAGGAAGGAACTGGCCTCTTTTCTCTGGGACGATATGAATTTTTTTCTGTTTGCTATTAAATGAAGTGCAGGAGGAAAAAAACTCTGGGCACAAATTGTAAAGTTAATTTCAAGTAAAAGGTTTCTGCAAGTATACCAGGAAAGATATCTCATCAATTTCAAAAACACTCTTTGCCAAGTGTAAGTGCAAGATTTAGAAATCAAAGCTATGGAAATTTACAAACCAAACCACACCACAGCACCCCATTAACATGCAGATGGCCTGCAGGTATTGTGTGATATTTCTCAGTGAGTCACTGCTGTGTCCCTGGGGAAGGGCAGGGCCATGAGGACTCTCACACCTGGAGACTGCCTCTAGTGCCAGGCTGCCTAATTTAACTCATCTTTTCACATTTCAGCCAGCTTGCACACACCCAAGACCATTTTTGTTTAAAGCAGCAGAGCCTTGCCAAGAAATCTACCTTCTGCAAAAGCTGTTTTGATCAACAATGTAATCCTTAATTCAAAGAAATGTACCTTTAACAGTTCATGTTATTCCTTTTTTGCTTTTAACTCAGAAGTTGACATCTTAGCCAGAACTGCGTAATTACCTTGAGTGGGATGCTGCACTCTGATGAAATTTCACTCAGATAGCCAGAGGTTGACTTTGGCTGTCTGTCTGCTATGTGACTGCATAACTATTTTGAGTTTCTCTAAATATAAATGTAGTATTTTAAGTTGTTTGCTTTATAACTATGTTTAGGCTTGAAGGAAAGACAGAAAAGACTAGTTCATAGAACTGTAGGAGGGAGATGATCATTGCAGAAGTAGCCTCATGTAGGTCTTCAATTTTGTCCTGGCCACCAGATAAAACTGACAGCAGCAACAAGGTTTTGCTTCAGCAGCCAAGCATGAAAAAACACAAGTAGAAAGGAAATTGAATGATTATGTAAGTTCACTGATCTTTACTTATTGCAACCCTAATGTTCTTCCCCTTGTTAGAAATAACTGCACCAGACTCTACCAGTGACTGCCTTCAGGCAAACAGCCTTTATTCCAGCTTAGTGACTGCTGACAAATCAGAACAGCAACATCAACACCGAACTTAGGAGCTTTTTTATATAATAGTTATACTCGTACACAAGCCACTTTACATGAAAAATTAACTTTGAAGCTTTGATCTTCCCAATATATTCCCTAACCTTAGAGTCTAGAGTTTTCTCAAGACAGAGTTATGCAACTGCCCAATCAACCACCTACACAAACCCATCAGAAAAGCAGACTAGTCCATGCACAAGAGGCATCACTACACTTGAAGCTGAGCCCTCTACTGCCAGCTACACCTGCCTTAGAAAGACCAAAGGCAAAGACTAAAGGCAAAGACTAAAGGCAAAGTTGTATAGCAGAGGATTGCAGTCCTCCATGTGTATCTTCCACACAAAGCTGCTTCTTTGCCTTCATGAATACATGGTCAGCTGCAGCCAGTCTTCAATGGTCACCTTGATGCGCCCACTTCCATCTTGGTCCAGGGACTTGAAGGCCCTGAACATGCTGTCCAGCCTCACCAGGCAGCTGATGAAGCTGTTGAAATCCATGCTGCCATCATCGGCGGCGTATCTGCGCACGATCACCTGGCACAGCTGCTCGTTCAGGTGGAACCCCGCAGCCTTCAAGGCGTTTGGCAGCTGGGCTCTCCCCACAGTGCCTGACTGCTCAGTATCATACTGCTTGTACACACACTGCCACTTCTTGACGTTGTTCCACAGATACTTGAACTCCTCAAAGCCCAGTTTGCCGCTTGCATCGCTGTCCATGACGGCGACCATGCTACGGCAGGTGTCCAAGCTGAAGCCGTCTGTCTTCAGGTCTTGGTGTCTGGAAAGGACTTTGTTCAGGATGTCCCTCAGCTCTGTGGCACACACTTCCATATCATCTCCAGCCAGCTGGGCAAACAGGCGACGAAACTGTCTGACCTCATCGCTCTCCTGAGCTTCCACATTTGTAAAATGATTGCGAGGAGGTGG
The DNA here is from genome assembly GCA_013400435.1 of Pycnonotus jocosus. Classification (NCBI taxonomy): domain Eukaryota; kingdom Metazoa; phylum Chordata; class Aves; order Passeriformes; family Pycnonotidae; genus Pycnonotus; species Pycnonotus jocosus. The sequence continues at coordinate 245,469 of VWYP01033145.1, read as the reverse complement.
AGGTGGCTCTGGATTATACTGAGCTGCCGCTTCACTTATAAAGTTGACGAGACCTCCAACAAGTCCTCCAATATTCCCTGCACCTCCACCTCCTGTTAGGAGCCCTCCAAGGCCACGTGCAAGGCTTCCTCCACGACTGCTACCACTTCCTCCGCTCAGTAAGGCTTTAGCAAGGAACATGGTGAAGATTTTTTGAAGCTAGTTACTCGGAGATCCTGTGTTCTGTAGCTCTCCAAAGCTGTTTTGTGTCTGACTTGGGCGTGGGCAAAACACAGCTTATCTGCATGCTTAGACTGCACCGTGTCTGTGCATGTCTCTGCCTGCCAGTTACGTCTCACTAGTTTCTGTCACGTGTTGATATGCCTCTATTTCTTTTCTTCTTTACATTGTTATGTTTATGTAATTTGAGGAACCACTTTAGAGAAAAAAAAAATTAAGTTGAAACCCACAAAGCAGAAGTCTCAGAATGCCTGTGCTCATACCTGAAGCAATTTGAAAACAGCCCTGTTGGATGAGCATGACTGTTCCTCAGTTGTGCTGATCTCCTTAAAGGTGAATGCAGCCTTGCACTTGTTTGTTTTCACAATCTTTTATTCTCTCAAATTTTTAGTGAATTGAGCTGACTTTGCTAGTTCTAGACATTGATTCTGCACCACATAAAGAAAGTGAAAGGAGTATGATTGCCCTTAATTACTCTGCTTGCCACAGCACATTTCTGATGTATATATACTGTGCTTCAGGACTCAGACTACACACCTCAGTAGCCAATGGTCCAAGATGGAGAGGCAGGAATGACAAAAGGATGAGTATCTAGCTCTGCTAGAGATTCAAGACATTCAGCAGTTCAGGAAATATATTTGACTCTTTCCTATTTTAGAGCCTGTAAAAACTTTTCATGTGGAAAAATTCTGAACAGTATAATCAGCATATACAATGGACTCCCAAGGACAGGTGTACTGCCAAGGATAATTGATCAGGAAGAGTGATGGTGAGCTGGGAAAACTCTTATGGTTAAGAGAAAACCTCCAGTCCACAGGCACTTGCAGGACAACAGGCTGTGTGCACTGCAGCACATGTAGAGGCCTAGAAGTCAGATTAATTCTATCTGTGCCCTAGTCATTGATGCTTCTGGTAGAGAGAGAAATGCAGCCATTTTTGCCATCCTCAGAGAGAAGTAGAAAATTGGAGAGATTAGCACTGACTAGGGGTAAAGCCTAAACGATCATGTTAACACACAGCCCCCTTTACGGCTGGAGAGAAGCAAGAGGAGTCCCTGCAAAGTCTAACAGCACTTTTCACAAGCACAGCAGGAGCACTTCAGTGTTCCAGTTAACACTCCAGTTAGCTTCACTCTGCCTTAAATTATCTAATTCATTACAACAGCTAACTAAGCTATCAAAATGTACATAAGATAAAAGTCTGCAGTCAGTGAAAGAAAGTATTGAGCTACTACCAGCATGAAGAGTATTGTCTGATACTGGTGCAGCAACCTGGCCCAAGAATTGGCTGCCATCTCACAAGGCAGAAACTAATGAATGTTTTCTCCACTGAAACTTATGAACTAAACTGTAAGAGTCACCTACCTTGCTTACAGAAGCTGTTAACCAAGAGAATAAATATTCTTTTGGTACATAATTTTTAACAAAATATTGTCAACAGGTCAGTTAACCAGTTACTCACCCTGTCAAAAAGGAGAAACAGCTCTCTGAGGACATCTGAAATAGGCAGCTTCAAGTACTCAGCAAACTCCTCAATTCCAATTCTTCCCCCTTTGGAAGCACTTGCAATAGCAGCAAAAGTATCCAACTGCTCTCTGACATGATTCCATTTTAGGCTATGAAAACATGAGGAAGAGGAGATATTTCTATACAGCAGTTCTTGGACAGATGGAATTTCAGTAGGAGTTATTACAGTGTTCAAAGATGAAAAACTGCCAAACAGGGCATGGGTGTACAGCATTTCTAATGCTCTACTTCAGACCAGATATTTTACTTTAAATCAGTAATTAAGGACTGCTCCCCTCTGGTCATTAATATTAAAAGCAGGCAGTTCTATGCTTGGGTATGTCAGACTTCCATAGAATAACTTCTCAAGCCTAGAATTGTCTGTCCAATTACTAGGCTGCCCCAGCAGAGAGCTTTTCATTACCATAAATTCATGTGTAGCAATACTTTGCTACATCATGCTCTAGGCTAAGTATTTCCTTGACAGAGGGAGCAGGTCTCAGCTCTATTAGCAAACTCTCTACCCAAACACCAGCATTGCTAGAGCCTCAGAAGTGTCAGATCTCCGCAGAAACACACCACTGCACCTCGGTAAGAACAATTAGGATTGCCATGTAACTATTACAGATGGAGTTCTATAAATGGATATACAGCACATAAATAATACATCAAGATTTACTGGACATATTTAGATTTCACCACAGCCATGCCAGGTTATTTGATAGAATATGGTTACATGGCTTAGTCCTCTAATTCCACTGTATCCAGAGAGAAAAAATTGACGTCACTAGTGATGCATGGCTGCAAGTAAAACTAAGAACAGTGAGCTGAAGTTTCAGGCTGGAAAGAAGGCTTTTTACTTCCTGCCACAAGTTGCCAGTACCTCACCACTAAAGCAATTTAAATTTGCACCAACATAACCATCAAGTGCTTAAAATAGGTACTGCTCTACTTTTCTCACCCTTTGGTGAAAACAATCTTTCTCTTGCAACACTGGTGACAAAAATTACTTGGGATTAGTCTTTACTGAGATTTTCCTCATCTCTGACTTCCTTGTAATTTAGTTGTATGCATAAATACACTATATTACACATGGCCAAATCTATTGTCTGGTTATTGAACCTTTGGCAGATGGCCATCAACACCTGCAGCACTTTAGTAATTATACTACCAAGATATGAAACTTCCCTTACTTGAGTTTCTTGCTAATTTTTGTGAACTCCACCAGCCCAGCTTCCATGGGTAAAGTCAACTGCCCTGCTGAAATCATCAGTCTGCAATCTTCAAAAGTGTGATCAGTGACCGGCACATTCAAAGCACTGAAATAAAATTAAGGAAAAAAAAATCAATTTCTTATATGAAAATAACTTTTTGTTGATGGTTTCCCTTCTCTGACATGCTAAACAAATGGTAATTCATTCTTGCACTGCTGCAAGTAGGACAAAGCAACACACACCATTTCATGAAACTGTGAAACCACACTGGGAAACTACGTTATGACAGCCGCACCGGGAGGTTTTAAGATTTACAATCTTGTAAATGCAGCCCAGTAATGCTGATGAACAAACCACCACCTGCTTATCCTTGCCAAGCACGAAAGACAATTTTATTCCAGTTTTCTATGAATTGAACATACTATGTTCCAATGTAAGACAATCTTCTTAACGCTCCATGTAAAAACAATCAGGGTAGTTTAGTATAGGAGTTTGACTCCTCTTAGTGAAAATCTAGAGAATTCCTAAACATAGTACAGTACCTGGGACTTGATTAAATTGTACTTTATGGCTAGACTGTATGTGGAATTACTGGCTATAAAACAACAGTTCTCAAAGGTTTTATTGAAGATCAATTACTTACTTTGCCATGGTTTGTCGGACTCTGTTGGCAAAAAGAATTGGATCATTCTTTTCTTCCTCAGTAGGAACATGAACAGGCAGAAACTGAAAGGGATGAGTTACCTAATCAATTCAATAGTTACCCCTTCGCTAGGAACATGAGCGATTTCTTGTTTTTGTTTGAGTGCGGGAGGAGAAAAACATCAGCCATGCAATGAAGGGACTGGGCGCTAGAGGTCTCAGCCACCTTAGAAACTGCTCAGGCTCTTCTGCCCTTCCCACAAAAAACTGCAAAACTACCTCTCAAGGATTGGTAGAAGCTTCTTTAACACGTAAAATCAACCCGCCAAAGAAGGGAAGTATAATAAATACATAGTTAGACGATTCAATGCTGCACTGGTAAGAATGTGAGTTTGAAATACTGCACACTTCTTTTCAAAGATCCTTTTTAAGTGATGTTATATATTGGACTAGTGTATATGAGAGCGTTAATGTTTTTAAATACACACTGCAGTACCACCTCGTTAATTGTATCTGTCAGCATGTGACCGGTAAGTTTCCTGTACGATTTTGGAACTCCAAGGAAAAGGTAAAAAATCCCAATAATCCCCTCTCCTCCCACACCTAGGAATCACCCCAGTTATCTAAATGGTAACACGTCTACTACTGAGGATTCAGTATTAATATGTAAGAAGTTGGAAGTCCCTTTTCACTGAAATAGCCTCTAGATGAACTATTATCTATTGTGGCCTGAACCAGCACCTGTTTGCAAAGCAGTGTGTGTGGAGGAGTGCTTTGCTCTTTCTACTTCAGTCTACAGTGTTTGCTCACAGCCCTGTTTACTGTGCCCTTTCCCAGCTATGGTTATCATTTGTCTGAGTTCTACTGCTCTGCACCCTGCCCTTAATTCCTAGAATACAACATTTCAAAAATGAGGTGTTGCTCATGGTTCATTGGAAGAAAGTTGGTAATTATGTGCCAGTATGTTGCTTTATACTGCAGTTGCTGGTGATGCATTATTATAGTGCTAACTGTCCCATATAAATACAGTTCATCCTGAACAGCCTTTTAATGTTTGCTTTTAAGGAATGCTTTCTCTTTATGATTAAAACCAGTGAGTTTATGGAATTGGTTATCTGTCAAATAACCATAACAATTTTCTGTTTATAATTAAAAGTTGTCTCCCCTGTAAGGAGAAGAGAGGTCCAGCTGTTCACAGGTATATTTCATTCCTTCTATAAGCAGTTGCCAGCTTTGTTCAAGGTCTGGAACAGGTCTCTGTTATTACACCTCCCCTTCAGAAGTCACATAACTCTTAAACCGAGTAAGCACAGGTACACAATACACAGAAAACTGTCATCACTGGGCAAGATGAAGTCATAACTCTGGGTTTATCTACGCAAATGTGGCCATGGTTTTCAAAGTGGTCATTACTTCACTTGAGGCTGAGGTCTTGCTCACAGAGCAACGTAAATTCTGGGCAGCTTAAACACCACCTTCATCCCCTTAAAAAAAAACCCCAAACCCTACAATTATTCATAAAACCTGTTTGCCAGAAACAACAGCTGAGGAGCAAGAATTTGGTTTCTTGACCTCCTGCAGTGGCTGCATGATCTCACACCCTCAGCTGCTTATCTCCTGGAGAGTGGCAGGTACGTCTTCCCAGTCAAATTCAGTCCTGTAAGAAAAATTCTTCACACCTCTTTCAGCAGCAGAAATATTTCTCTGATCTGCTTGTGACCTAGTCTCTCTTCTCAGGAAATTTGTCAAATGCTGTATTTTTTGCTAGCCCTAAACCTCACTGCCAGGCTCAGCTTCATGTTCAATATCCCAGTGTGTTACAGCTGGACTGGACACAGACACACAGCCCTGGATCCCATCACTGCTTCTGCACAGCAGGGAGAGGCAGTGCAAAACTGGTGGGAGTGGAGAGGCTACTTGCTCACAGCATGGGACAGCAACAGAAATGCCCACTCCTAAAATGGGTAGTTGGATTCCCTCTTTCCCTCTTTCCCCAGAAAAAAGTGTCCCTTCTCTTTTTAGAAACTGAAAGGCTTTTGCACTGACGCTAAGAAATTAGTTTTATTTTGGGACACATGCTGCTGTGAAAGCTGCAATTTTTTTCAGGTTTCAGTTTCATCTCTTGGAACATGAAATTTATTTTCAAACAAACAAGTCTGAGTTCTGTTCTGAAGTAGGGGAAAACGAAGCTTTTCCTTCTATTAGAAGGGCTACATTCACTGTTTCTTGCTCCCACATATATAAATCAACAGCTGTGCCCTACTGAACAAAATTATTAGAATTATCTCTTGATTACACCTTCTACAAATATGTGTCTAATGCATGCACTACACAGTAACAAGATGCTCCCTTAAAATCAATTTCATTGTTCCACAACACAGACTACATTGCCAATTTTTAGCAGTAACAACACTGCTTGTACTCACAAAGCTTTGGACTCTGCTAAATTCTGTGTTTTGCAAATAAACAGGAAAATGCGTAGATTTCTCCCCTTCCTCAGGTTCTTAAACTGACTTAGTCCACACTGACAGTCTTTTGTGGTCTGGTAAGGAATATTTTGAAAGTTGCCTCTCTGACAGGGAGCAGTTAGAGCATGGGTGCTCACATTAAGAAGTGTGGGTGTTGTTTCAGTTGTCATCCATCTGTCTCTGTGCTGTGCAGTGGATTTTAATGATCAAGGAAACTGGTTCCTTACATGAGTCTCAGTATAAGTACTTGAATGAGCTCTTAGTTGTAGAAATCTGAGAGTCCAGTCTGGGGAGATGGTGAGGAAGAGAAGGTTACTTTGAAGGGATCAGAGAAATGGGGAGCTGGGAAAAAGAACCTGTTACCTTTGACAGAATGTATGTTAATTCTTAGTTTTAACATCTATAGAATTCATGTGGTGATAACTAACAGTGATTTTATAATGCTCTAAAAATAAAGACATTTCTGGAAGCTGTCTTAGAAACTCATCAGAATGATACAAACATATGGACAACAAATTAAATCTATTACTTACTGTGATGCTTGTTCTTGTTTCTGAGATATTTGCTTTTTGTTCACTCAAAATAACTGATAATGTGAATAATGCACTTATATTAAAGCAGAAATTCCCTGGTTGCTAAATCTTAGTACAAAAATATTTCCAATTCTTACCTCAACTTCTAATCTTGTGTAGATCTGACACAGTGTCATTATGCATAGCTCTTTACTGCAGGCAAAGAGGAAGACAAATAAATTATAACAGAAAAAGGTATATTATAATAGAAAACTTTCAAGCAGCCTTTCTCTGTTCTTGTTTTGGACAAAATAAGAAAGAAAAGGGAAAAAGCAAGAGAACGTATGGGATCCTGTCTATCTTCTGCATGACTCCACTCTTAATGCTTGATTTTCTAACATGTAACATCAGGTATTCCTAACAGCAAGGGACAAAAGTAAGAGAGAAGTAGTAAGTGAAAGCAGGAAGTATGTCAGGAGGTTTCTGAGAAGGAGTCTGGTACTGTCCTGTCCCAGCTGCAATATCCAGGAAGTTTTACAAAGAGTGAGACAGTTCTGCATTTTGTGACCTGCATGTTTGTGCAGGGAATATTCTTCTCCTGGATCCAGTTAGTTTTGTTAAGAATCTATGGGTTCTTCTCCATCCATCCCTTTTCTCCTCATGATTTTGCTAAGCAGTTCCTTTCACTTGCTCAAAGGTTTTGATTTGAGCCTTCACCATCCAGCCAGCAGGCTTAGAGCTTTTCTCTATTCTGAGTGAATGGGCAGCCTCCTCCCTCCCAAGTGAATACCTCTGATTTCATGTCTTTCTTTGCCTATTCCTACTCCACCTATCATAACTGAAGATATAGCTCTATTTTATTCTTTCAGTGTAAATCCTCCATAGAGGAAATCTGTAGTATGTCTGAAATTGCAATGTTCATTCGTCTGAGTATGCTGATAAATGTATCAGCAGTAGTAGTAACAGCAAAAAATCTGGGGAAACCAAAACAGATATTTTCATCATGTCCATTGTCTAAGTGTGCAGATGTNTATATATATATATACTAAAAGATAGCCTAAAAGGTGCTTATGATCTGGTCTACTAGTCCAGATGTGTTTCAAAATTAGCTGCCTTACAAATGTTGGTAAATCAGGACTACTGTACTGAGATACACTACATATTCCACATGAAAATGTGGGATATAGGTTCTGAAAATGCACATTTAAATGAATATTTGTAAAGCGAGAAGTATTTTCCAGACATATTTTCATTGCAGTTGTGATTGTTCTTTAATACTTCCCTTTCCTTTGTTCTAGTGTAATGTGTGAATCAGGAGAAAATGAAAGAAAAAAAAAAAGTGGCGCAACTGGAAATAATACTTTCCTTTGCTAACCTTTTCTCTAGCCATTCAGATATGAAATCTACTGCATGACAGCATTATCCCCAGGTATTTCCCCCTCATAAAAACAGATCTAGAAGAACATGTGTCTTGGCTTAGTGGAACCTGTTTGGCAGACTGTTTAACAACAGGGGAAAAAATTCTGTATGTAATTTTCAGTAGGATTAAGAAACTTACAATGAATAGCCTTGCCATGTCCAGGTCACTGTATCCTAAGGAAAAAATAAAACACAGAAATGTATCACAAAACCAGATGAAAGTTAGTGAGCATGTAAGTTACAATTTAAAACAGGCACAAGTTTAGTAAAAGTGAATGATGTTTTTATAGGACTGTAGTGAAAATAAATACAGGTGTAAAGGCAAATAGGATTCCTTGCCTTAAAAATTTGGAAATAAGCATGGCAGACTTTATAAACAATTGAGAATAACATTTATAGTTGGATACTGTAAATCATTCACTCTGATCTAAACAACAGAAGTAGCAAAAAGAAAAATTAGTAAGACTTTGCCAGTGGCCCTTACTAGTCCCCTTAGAGAGGCATTCTCATAAGTACGTCTCACTTAGTTTTTAAGGACATTTCTGCATAATTTATCATTCTTGTTCTTTGATATTTTGCTGTTCCTTTTTTTCTCTCACTCTGTCTTTATTACTTCGTATTTTTACAGTGTGTACTGGCAGATTCTTAAATCTTATCAGTGAAATGTGATACCAATCCCCTTGATTGGTTCACTTTTGACATTCATTTGCAAAAGGATTATACAAAGGAGTCTTTGCAAATAACAACAACAGCAACCCTATTTTTAATCCTAACAAAACATTAGGAAGTGAAAGTTTTCTTTTCTGGATTTGTTGGATGACTAAGTAATTTTAAAAAAAGTTGAAAAGGTCCCAGCCTTACAGGTGGAGTAAAGTGGAGCTGCACAAAAGAACATCTGCAAAGCTGCTCTCCTGAGGAGGAGTGTTGGATGCATTGCGTGGCTCAGCTTTGCTTCTGTTCAGAAAACTGCAAGTCTCTTTGCAGTAAGGCTATCTTGAGGTTAACCAAACAATGATTACTAACAGGGAAGTTGTGTCCATTTTAGACTTCAAAGTGCAGGCTCTGTGGCACTGCAGGAAGTTTCCGACTTCCGCTGCAATACTTTCCTGTCTCCCCTCTTCAGCTAAGAAGCCCAGCAGTAATTTTTCAGTCAAAATAGCAACTACATCATGGTGACACTTGGGGAAGCCTGGCTGTTTCCAGGAGCTCTTCCATGCTAAAGCTTGGGATAATATATTCTTCAGTGACAATGCAAAGTATTTATTGTAGGTACCACTTCAGTCAGGCTTTTGCCTTCTGTATTATTAGTTAGTAACAGAAGAATGTTCTGCTCACCAGCTTGTTGGGGTATCGAAGTAACACAGGTTGGACAGGAACTCGTGGAACAAAAGCACCTGCAGCCACAAATTAGAACTAATTGTTACAACTAAGCTTAATGCAGCAATTGGGAGCTTTGAGTGATTTATTTCAGACAACAGTACCTGGAAAGAGACATTTTTAAAAAGGAAAGGAGAATGAGAAGTGTTCTACTTCAGCTTTTTGTTTGTTGTTTGATTTGGGTTTTATGTATATTGTAGGTTGGGGAGTTTTTTTAATTGTTTTTAAATCAGCAGCACAACCAGCAAGATATCAGGAAAGAAAAGGGTTTGGCTCCATCTCAAGGAGAAAGCTGCCTAAGATGCCTGGACTATTCAAACTCATTTTCTGTGCATCATCTCCCCACTGACAGGCATTAATTTCAAAGGATAAGATGCTCACAAGGTTTTTGAGCATTTCCTGCATCACTCTGTGTTCTGATCATTACAAGCGACACGGACCTGGGCATGTAGTAATGGTTTGGTAATACTTCTACCCAAGACACTGTAGAACAGTTAAAGTCAAGTTGCTCTCCTTTCTTAACTGAAAGGCAGCACAACAATGTAATGAGCAGTGATGGAATGAAATATGTTTCTCTGTTAAAAATGATTTGTTGTCCTGGCTTGCTAAGCATTACGCAAAGACATTTTTGGTTGCTGAGTCTTGCATGGCCAAATTAACAGGAATCTAAGACAGCCCAACTTTTAGCTGAGAGAAAATAACATCGTGTAAGTTTATACATTCATCTTGTAACAATCACAGTTGAGTTTCTGAGTAAATCAATTAGATGAAAACTGTACCCAGAAATTTTGCATCCTACACAAACCAGAGAAGTAAGCTGACTAGTATAAAAGACAGAGTCTAATGCCACTGAAACTTTAAGAATGTAAGATTACTACAGTGCTGTTGTGGATGACGTACCTTCACAAGTTCAGTCCTTACTACAACTATCAAATTAATAGCATATATTTTTTTCCAACAACAATGGAATAAAATCTCTCACCTTGTTTAAATGTGATCAGGCAGGATCGGTTTGTGCAGGTACCTTCTGGGAAAATCAGTATCTTGGATTTAAAGAGAGAGAAAAATATATACACACACATATATTTCATAAAAGGATTATACTTTAGTAGCTGTTATACACAAGATGACATGCAAGCTCTGTGACCTGTTGTACTGTATTGCAAGAATATCATTACTGTTTCCAAAAGAAACAAGTGTATTAATGAAGGATGCTCACAATATTATTAACCTGGTCCATCTTGATTTGGAAACCAATACTTTCTAAGAAAGGAGTTCTGGGGAAAGGCCTTTATCAGTTCAGAAATACAGTACCAAAGGCTGTAAGTGTTTCACTTGTAATTTTAGTGTTAGTAATAATAGAATTGTTCCTCTGACAGCAGTTCCTCATTGAGTTGCTGGGTGTATAAATATAAGAGTCTAGGCTGAAAGGAAGTGCATGAGGTACTTGGACATTTACAGGCAGAGATGCTATCAGTGAGATGCCAGCTGTGATGAGATCACAGTTTGAGCAGCAGAGCAAAAGGCAGAGAAGGCATGTGCTGCGAGGCTCAGCTCTGAAGGCATTACACACCACAGCAGCCTCTGAACCCAGTGACTCAGACACACCAACACCCAGAAGGTTTCTGGATTAGTGTCTGAGATAGTACATGAAGTGCACTGTGAACTGCAGTGTGACACACTGAATCCAGCCCCCTATGGAAAACAAGTTTTGAATTGCTCATAGCACTACAGGAACATAAGCAGCATTCTAAAAACATCCCAGCACAAAGTGGTCTGGATCAAGTGTTCAAGGTGTGCTCCCACTTCAGTCTGAATGAAGAGGTCGAGGCTAGCTGTGAAAGAAGCCTCAGAAGATCACATCCAAGGGACACAGACTCTTCAAGGACATGACAAAGGCAACTGCACACAGCAAGTTACAGCCAGTCCTCCACGACATATCCTGTAATCAGGAAGTGTGGCCAGGGCACAGGACTAGGAATCACCCAGTGACACTCTCAGTTGTACTGCTGACTCAGTCTTGGAGATCTCCAGATTACTTGACTCATGATCTATTTATGCCACGATACATATCTAGGTTTCATTCCAAGTGCAGCACTGGTGCAGCAGCCCATTTCCCTTTCCTCCCCATGCTGCTTTCAGCAGAGATTACATCTACCAGGGCATTTGTCCATAACAGTTTAGCAAATCATGAGCACCAGTGTAGTCTCTAAGCCCAGTATTAAAAAAAAAACCTGGCCATGTGCATGTTTAACTGACAAATTAAAAAAAAAACATAATGGAGGCTCTAAAATTATTTAGAGCAGCTTAGAAAAATACATTTATGAGTCAAATTACCCTCAATATTAAAAAAGCTTTTAGAAGGTACTTATGAAGTAACAATGTATGAAATCTGTAAATAATGCCATTACAAAGACACATGGCAAGTGTTGGTCTTCCCTACTTGAATGGTCTCTGTTTCTAGAGACTGTTCAGAAAGTAAAGCAGTAAACAGCAGGTCTAACAGATCTTCCTACTGAAGTCTATTATCTACACTTGCCTCCTAATTTTCCTCAAAAGCCACTCACTGGAACAGAAGTGAAGGAAAAGTTAATTTTTCTTAGTAATTTAGAAGGTATCCAACTATGACTAAAGAGCCCTTGTAACTTTAGCTACTGAACCAGTCACTTTCTGTTTTTATTTTAAGTAAATTAACCCTCAAGAAAACAAGTCAAGAGGTCATTCAAAATGCAAAGCATGAGTTTGTACACAAATCTGAGATGTTTGGAGAAAGGTTTTATATTGTCACTGACTGGATTTGCCCAGCAGCATGGCAATGACATCGTATTTGCAGTAGCTGAAGGCAATGTGAGACCAGTCAATGCAACAAGAAGAAGCAGAAAGACACTCCCAAATGAGATGCCAGTAGATGCACAATTAATCTCAGCCTTTCTTTTCCCAAGGGATATGGATTTCCATCCCAGGCCTCTGCTTTTCATATAAGCAGCAGAGCTGCTGCCTTAACACCTTCCTCCCTCCTGCTCAGCCCCTGTCCCATGAGCTCTTCCAGATGGAAAGCCATCCAGGACCTGGAAGCAGAACAGCAGCTTGCTGCTGAGGAATGACCATGGGAAACACTGCAGAAGCAGTAACTATTGCTTCCATGTCAAAATCCTTCCACGGCTCAGATCAATCCAAATTTGGATATTGGGTTTAGTGCATTATTAAACTGAAGAGTGAACTGAGCTCCACCTCATCTATACTCTATGTGAGAAACTGAAGTTTTGAGCTAAAGTACTGTTTGTACTGATCTTGGACAGCCTGGGTTACCCATCTCATCAACTGCTCATCCTCTGCCTGGTGTGAGCACAGCTGTATGGTCCAGCTTCAGAATACGGATCCACATATAGCAGTGCAATTCATCTGCTACACTGAGGGCAGCATGTTAAGACTTGAAAAGGGAAAACAGACACTCAAGAGCATCTGTATTTGCAACAGCAATTGTTACTGGCTGGATTTAATGGATCCATTTGTCACAACAAAACTCTTCTGGACACCAGATTTTTCCCTTCTTAACCCAATCATATTCCTGAGAGCTGACTTCATTTTCATTTTAAGAATCCTATCCAGCTGGTCACTTGTACTATTGTGATGCACAATGAATAGGGAATAGGAATACATGACAGAAGAGAAGTTAGTAGTGTATTTATTTATTACCTGTGGCCACTGGCCTCTTGATAATGCCCTCCTAGTTATCTCAGCAACTGTGTTCTTCCGTGAATCAGGGTCCTGACGAGAAACTGCTACAGGCTGAAGGGCACTTAAAATTGCTGTGAAACAGATTAAAAATAAATTTTGCTTTATACTAGTGCTTAGAAAACACATGGGTTCAAGGCCTCCTTATAGCAAAAACTTGTTATTCATATACTAGGAGACAGACTCCACACAAACAACTTTTAGACTACATTGATAAGAGTGTTATTATTCTCTTTCTGCAGAATGGGAAGACACAGAAGACATACCCAGCCTGCCAGCTGAGGAGCCTTACAGTAGATATAAACATGCAAAACTCACCCAAACACATTCTAATAATATTGCTGTTATTTTTCACTAAGCATTTCCATACAATTCTAAGAGAGTGACCTGACTGAATCAGCTCACAAGCCATCCCTCACAAGCCATCAGCTCAGACCTAACTTATGCAGACTGCACCCAAAATGTAGTTTTAGCCTTCCCTTTTCCATTACAAAGCACGCACAGCTTGAATGTAAATTACAAATAAAAACTCCTCATTTAATCAGAAGTCTACATCAGAACATGTGGACATTTGTGATGAGAAACCTGGCAAAGAACTATCTTCTCTGCCCAAATCCTGTGCTTTTAAGCTAAAATCAATATATTCTCTGTTCATTTCTTTTCTACAAAAACACTTTGCTATGTTGCCTACTGTGTTTATTTCTGGGTTACTGTATAGCCAGCAGAAAGTCTAAAGCTGATTCTAGCAATAATGCAAACGGGGATTCTTTTTGTGCCAGAAGGAGGAGAAAATAATAGAAGCATGACTCATCTGATCTTTTCCATTCCCTGCATTTCCTTTTTGAGTAACTCCTCTTTTATTCCTTCCTGGTCTTGCTCCCATTAAAAAAATCCATAACAGTGCCTGCAAGTTTAATCTTATAAATGTGGTATTTTCCAGACTACTGTAGTCTGGGTCTGTTTTGAAATAACCTTCACTCACATTTGTGGGCCACACTGTTAAAAGATAGCAGTGGAACAGATTTTTTGAGCTACTACCAGGAGAATTAAAGAGAAAGCTTCTAACCTGAGCAGCTGAAAACATGCTTTCACTATAAAACAAGTTCAAAATGATATTGTATTTCATACCTGAAAAGAAACAGAGTAATTTCTAGGCATTTTTACCAATTCAGAAACAAAATGTGTCATAGGAATTTCACTGGAAATAATTTGTATCTTTGGAAGCTAAAGAGCTTAAAAGTCCACCCTTAAATCACTTAAGGAGATAAAATTTTTGACCCACTGTAGAGTCATTGATTTGTAACTTTTAATTTTTTTTTCATAAATACTTACTGCCAAACACTGGAGTTGCCAAATTCTCTGCTCTAGACACTATTGATGGCATTCCAGTCAGAGCACAAATAATGGCATCAAAAAAGCTTGAATGAGGAGCTGCAACAAAGATTGGGGCTTCTGGTAGAGTCGCTACTTTCCCTTTCACTTTAACTTGGAATCCCATCACGAAGTACGCCATTCGAGTCAGGCTGGAGAGGGTTATCTGGACCATCCTCCTTGTAAACACAAACACAAAGATATGTCCAGCTTACAGTCAGAATTCATTTTGTACTTCTAAAGAAAAGCCCCTAACAGATTTCCTAGTTCTAACCAGCAGTGGGGCCCCACACAGGGTAGCAATGCTCCTCACCAGCAGAAGGCAGGCCTAAAGGGGAAGTAGGGAAGGGGACATCACCTTTTCATGATGGAAGATAAGGCAATGTACCTTGTGATACCCTCTTCCCAGGTACACTATTTCTCATGCCATATTTTATAACATTATTGTGAGGGGAGTAATTAGCAGATTTAACATCCTTTCTGCAAGAATTTATGTAACATACTGTTCTTTTTACTATCAATTTTAAACAAGAAAGATTAAATGACAATGTTTCCTTACTGGAACGTGTTCCCACAGTAGGGGACACGTTCCTTTTGTGGGACTCTCCCAAACCTTTTGGTCTTGTTAGAATTCACCTCCTGTGCGTCTTCCTCCTTCTGCAGCTGCAGTGCATCATAGCTAGAAGGGAACTTCAGTACTTTCAGGTCAGAAGTGAGTGATTGAAACCCAGAACCCACAGAAGAAGCTGTGAAATACCACTTCAAGGGCATTGCAGCAGAGAGGAGCTGTCAAAGCCAATTTTGTCACAGAATCACAGCACAGCAGAAATTACAAAGGCTACACAGGAGCTCAGCCTATGTCTTGTTACAAAATTATTGCTTAATGAATTTCTTTTCTCAAATATTCCTGCTAGGATTATTACCGAAGCAAGTCCTGGCTTATAGATAGTCTATAGATATTTTTATGATTTTTTTTAGTCTCAAGACAACCAAAAATCTACCTATTTAAAAATACCATTTACACCATTGTTGTAAAATACACTCATAAAAATTTGCTTCATAGAAGTGGGTAATAAAACCCTGAGGAATCCTCTTTAATCAAGAGGAGGAGTGAAAGAAAAAAAAAAAAAGCTTTAGACCCTTGCTTTGCATTATTTGGAAAAACAAACCAAGCTTAGTTTTCACAAATATTGGTCACTTTTTCACCTTCTCCATCCATTCAGTGGCAGAACTCCTCTTCCAGGCTGATAGCAAGTTGCGATTGATGCAGACAGCCAAGCCAGCAGTAAAATGAATACGATGCATACGACACGGAGGGGAAGCAAAATAATCCCCTGGACAACAGTCTGGAAAAGAAGAGGTGAAAAATTTTAAGAAATGGTATCAAGAGAAATGACTCTGTTATCTGTGTAGTTACTTTATAAGGATTTTCAAGTACTACCATTATTGCTTTGTCATTTAGTCAGGAAAGCTTTAATGATTCCAGTGCTCTTATGGGAAGTAATTCATGGCATTTCATTTTCACTTTTGAGCCCCCATTTCAGGAAAAACTGGAATATCTGATTATTTATGTTTTTGACTTCGATGTAGCTAGACACAGAAGGTAAACTAAGTTTGCTGGCTCCAGTTTATATTTGGTCCTGGTATGCAGCACAGGACCAAACACAACCAGCTCAGATAAGTTGCCCAAATGACACATATCTCCACTACAGAGCTTTCTATCACTAGCTGCCTATCTAGAAGTCAAGTGGGATCATTAAGATGACTAATTGTACTCTTGCCCTGTCAAATGACAAATCTTGGGTTGAGTCACGATATTGCTGCAAGCAATCCTCACTGCTGCTCCAGGGAGCTGTGCACACACAACACAACATCATTTCCCCCAGTTGGGACTTAAGCAAAACCAAGGTTTTAGTTGCCTTGATTGCAAATAATCCTCAGACATCATCTCCAGCCCTCCCAAAGGAATCTTTAGCTTATGTATTTTCATGCATAGCTCCAGGAAACAGGTGTATCAGCACCATGTTGCACCACAGGCAGCTCTGGTACAGGGCAGGGCAGGAACAAATTCTTAATTGTTTTACCCCAGCATATTAGGCTAGAAAGTGTATCCTGAAGGTTGGCCTTTATGGTGCAACAAGCACTGTGCAGATTGAGCAAGGCTGGGGCTGGCAGACAGGTGAGCTGTGTGAGCAGGTCAGAGCCCAGCATTCCTGGGAAACCACTAAAAGGCTCAACTGCCTTTGGCACTAGTCCAGCTCAGCTGCCACTCACTGATGAGGACCAGTTTGTGTGCAAACCTATGCACAAAACAAAACACACTCCAAAAGAACTGTAACAGTGATTTTTAAAAAATTATTTGAGCTGTTTCTTCAAGTCCCTCAAAACTTATCTGAGAGTGTGTCACAGACTGACAGGTCCACCAGTTCAAGTGTATGCAAGAAGTTACTGAAGGAGAGTTAAGAGAGTTTAACTTATTCTTGTGAGCTTACTACATTTTATGCTTTACTGGTTTTTCAAGAAAATCTACAACTGAACAACAGTGTTCCTCTCTCAAAATCAACGCTTCCTGTCAGCTCTTTAACAATGGCCTCTTACTGAACAGAAAAAGCAAAGCTTTTTGTCAGTTTTACAAAATAGTCTGCAACCTCCTAGAGCCGTGATTATTAACATCACAGTGGATTTTGATGTACGTCTTTTCTTTAAAAAGGAACGAGTTAGTATATTTGAAAATAAGCATCTTAGTGTATCTTTTATCCAATTTTTTGATTCAGTCAGTTGTTTCTAATTTTCCTTTCACCAACACAGTCCATTCCCTCCCACCAAATCCTTTCCATCTTCATGTAATGCCTGCTTACCCTTCTCTTGTCAATATTCAGGAGAGGCTCTGCCATCTGGCTCTAAACCCTCTGACACTGATGAGGATTAAGATGAATTTGGGACCTTCAGGACTCGCTTGTGTTACCACAGGCACAGTGACAACAGACCAAACACAACAGTGGATACACAGAGTAAACTAAGATAAGCACGATAAGCAGGTACACTGTGTTGATGTTTATGTTCTGCAAGCACTGCCATACAATGTGTTTCCAGGAGAGATCTGAACACATAGGTCTGATTATTTCTTTCTTTTATTTAACAGTTCTGTGTAACTAGCTATGCACAACAGGTAAAGGACTGCTCTGGATCACAGAAATGAGCATGACAGGTTTGACCCTAGAGATCTACTGCCTCCACTCACTCTGGTGCCATTTGCGGCAAATTTGAAAAAGTCAGGTAAGCAGATAAACCAACAAAGAGTCCTTGCTTGTCTCCCAAAATTAAATTTGGTTTGTTTTGTTTGTTTTTTTTTCCTCTACATGCATCCCCTTTTACTATGATCTATGGTCCATTTCAGCTGCATTCAGTTATCCAAAATGTGCAGTGTAAGGACAATCAGTGTGGTTTAACTTAAAATAATGTTTTTCTTCATGAAAAAAAGCATATATATGTACTGACCTAAAATGAAAAATAAAGGATGCAAGAGCAAAAGCAAAACAATCCCTTCTTCAAAACTTTAATAAATTCATTAATCTATTTTAGGCAGACGCACAGGTGGTACTGATTTGCTGATGCAAGCTATTGGCTATCTAGGTCACTGTGTAATGAGGCAGAGTTGGTTTCTGCTCCATCAGCTGCAGAATAGGGCAAGAAAAGGCCAGAAAAGAGAAAGGTCAAGGTAGACTAGAAAAGGGAAAGCATAGGAGAAAAACATACAGAGAAAAATATAAAGTTTAATTACTACTCAGTAGGATCAGAGCCATTCCAGCTTCTGTGCAGTAATCACCAAGATGGAATTATTCTGAGTCATCCAAAGAACCTTTTCCCACATACTGAATCACCCATGTACTTTCTGTTTACTGTGTCTGCAGTAACTGCATATCCTGTCACTGCAGCAGTTCTGGCAGTCCAGGTCCCACTCCCATAGCTGACTGATCCTTGACCAATACATGGGATTATACCTCCACTGATGGTAGGAACCTGGAAAGTGGAAAAGCAGGTCTATCAGAAAGCCACAGAATTCCATAAGATTTTTTTTTTCAACTTTAACTGCTGTTATCTAGGAAGCAGTAGCAGAGCAGGCTGGGGACAAGAATGAAGCTTAACTCCCACTGAAATACTTTGACATCTGAAGCTGTGATCAGATGGATTGTCCCCCACAGCAGTATACACAGGGCAAGATGGTGTTCCATGAGCATCCAGAGGATGTCACAGCTCTGTCAGGCAGTCCAGCTGCTTGCTTCCAAAAATACTGCTTTTAGCATGCTGGTTGTGGTATTACATAGTTCACCATTGCAGGAGTCCACTGAGCATTGGAATCCAGTAATGACTTAATTAGAATTTGTGCTTTGCATCTGCAGTTCAGAAGTTAGGACAGCAAGTGAGCAATCAGGAACAAAAGAATTAAAGCCAAAAACTAGGAAAAATCTCAACAATGAATTGTAGTCAACTTCAGTCAGAGGATGGAAACTGTAAGTATTTGACAACTGTTTTAAAATCGTGTGGCACAGGAAGATGTTTAGCACAGCCAAACCGATCCTTGCTTTGCGCATTCTAAATAACGACAGACAAAAATGACAAACTTGTAAACTATTAACAAGGACTGGCAAAACATTGTAAAATCTTCACACTTTTCAGTCTGGCTGTTTTTATATCTGAAGCTGAATGAAATGCAAACAGCTACCCTGTCTCACTTTCAAGCTCCATTCATCAAGCACACAGCGGCCTTTACATTCAAGGTCACCAACATATGGAAATCCTGCTGTGGACTCCCAAAGAAAGAGGGTTTTGAAATTGTATGTTTCTATTGGTGTGTGTTAGAGGAATAGTACAGAGTGGGGAAACTAACAAGACTATCCTTAACATGCAAGAATGGAGAAACACTACATTTGTTGTGAATGGAAAGAGAAGGGAGACTTCCCTTTTCTGAAGTTTATAGCAACACTGTCTGGGAAGGCCTTGGTTCCCAGCAGGTCTGGCTGGCAGTGCTGAGCAAGAGAGGAGCAGAGGTTGACAGGACAAAGCAATCAGTAGGAAGTATCCCAGTCCTTATGACCATAGGGGGAACAGAACAGAAGAGAGCAAACCACAATACAAAAAGGGTTCTCTCTTGTGTGTTTTTCTGCCTTACAATTGTCTGACTGTTTTGCTCCTCACTAGCACCAGGCCCTAACCCAGATGAGTGCTTTTGCTTCCAGGTGCATTATGGAGTAACTTAAAAATGCAAGCTTCTGCAAGTAGTTTGTGCATCCTCCAGAAAGGACAATCAGCACAGAAGGCTGTCCATTTCTGGAACCTCATTAAGAAACTGGTTTCTTCAGGGTTCATGCCTAAAGCTAGTGATTCAGGTGCACTTGAAATGTGTTCAAGTATAACAGCGGATAAAAAGGACTTGAAATTGTTTTCCAGCTTTCTTGCATTTCCTCTACCCAGCTACCTTCAAGGCAAATATTGTTTCTAACTTGAGGAAGATCTATATGAAACATAAAATATTTAGTTGTATGCCAGCTTCAGATATTTATAACCATCAGCAGAAAATGCTGTTATTTTACCTACACACTGATGTCCTTGTTGTCCTCAATCATATATTCATGTTTGGTTTATCAGGTAATTTTTAAAAAATGTTTTTAAAAATCAAAGCTTTTTCAGTTGTATGAGCATCCTGTAAGTCTTGTACACCAGTCATACTGGGACAGGACTCAGCTCAGAGGCCTGATTCAATTCACTCAGTGACACCAGTCAGTGACCCAGTGGAATATGGGGGAGCATTTTTTATTCTACACCCTGCAATACAGAGCCAAGAGATTCACTCCACCCTCCCCAACCCAGGCTTAAAATCAGCCTAAAGCCAGTTAAGCATCTGAAACAACATGACTGAAAAAGTTATCTTCTGTTTTAGTTTTCCATATCAGAGAGAAGTTAACTCTAGAGCTGAGGCATCTGACATGACTGACTGATGGGTAGTACTTAATTCTTGAAACAGGACCCCTGTTTTCTCTGGGAGTGATGTGTTATCAGCAATGATCGCGCAAACATGTCCAAAAGCTTGTTTTGAATCTTGTGTTAAAAGTTTTAATTTGAAGTCAGTAAACCTCTGTGTATGCATTGAGTAAGCATGCAGCTTGTGGACTCTGAAAGGCTGAAGAACTTAATTTCAAAATATAATTTTTTATGCTGACCCCCCTTGGTATCTCTGACCGTTCACGTAACTTCCTCGTGTATCTGCTCTGTAGATTACATCAGGAAGCAAACTATGCCGTACAGGGGAAGGAAATGTTCTCACTAGCAGCCTGTTCCCTGCAAAGCCAGGAGCTGTAGATGGAACCAGAGCCGGGGCTGCTCCGCTGCCCAGCGGGCGCGGGGCACGGGCGGTGCTGGGCACGGGCGGTGCTGGGCAGGCCGGGCCCCGCAGCCCCGGCTGCCGGCGGCACTTTCAAACACCGATCGCTCAC